>CM069441.1:51274872-51463898 GCA_035610835.1 Ophiura sarsii
ACCCTACCACAATTGGAAGATGAGGTATTATGACCGCTTCATTTGATGTGGATATTTGATTTGCATAAATATTAACTGCAGGCCAAAGCTCCGTTCACACTAGACAATAATTACTGTGCGTTGCGGTGCGTTATCACAATGGAGTTAAAAGGTATCAACTGATTGCGGTAGGCTGCGACGCATTACGGTAACGCTGACATTTTCCTATTTCGACACACAAAGCTGGCTGCCATCGCATGCAGTGGTGACCTGCCTTGACCCAGCATGACCTGGGATGACTTGCCATACACTGCTGCGGAAGTTAGGCTACCACACCGCATCACATGGCAAATATCGGCCAGTGTGAATGGAGCTTAAGACTGTTATTGATTCACGCTCACGCAATAGAAGTGGATAGTTCAATTAACTTTGATGAGCAATGTCCATGCAATCTTCAAGTAAGAGAAAATGAATAAGTACAGGAATTATTAATGAGCTACTAATTGGCCTTTCATTTGTCTAGTCTATCGATGGCAACGTGAACATGATATGTTGCATGGTACGTCTGCCGTCTGCGGAGTCAATGACTTCATTATGTCCAGACGGACATTCTGAAAAAAGCAAACTTTGTAATCGTTTCGAGCTGAACACACAATAGGATATATTAACAATCCTTTGATTTCTTTGTTTGATCAAAAATTCAGCAGAAACCATACTCTAGATGCTATATCACTACCGTACATAACATCTACTGTCAAGTCTTGCTGTATCCTTGGTGTAATTCATTCATGAGTAAGACTGGTGTTCAGCCTCTATTACTGAATAAAGCTGTCTAATCCTTTAATCCTTTAACACAGTTTAACACAGATTTTGTGCTAGCTAGCTAATTCCGTGCAGAATTACATGAAGGATAAACCCAAAGTCTTGCTGTTAATTCCCTCTAAATGACAGTATTCAGCAGCTACCAACTGTTAAGAGTTATCAATCTTCAGAAGCTACCACCTTGCTCCGACCCCCCCCCACCCCCCCCCCCCCGCCCCCCCACCCCCCCGGGATTTGAACCACGGACCTCCAGCACACAGGGCCCGGGATTTTAGTACACCACAAGTGTGAAGGCTATACTTGGCGCAGATTTCATCAAAAAACTTCCACGCCGGGTGATACAAACAGGCTGGGTCGTGGTATTTTGTGGTATATGTTAGGGTTAGGGTTATTAAAAATGTGAATACTTCCATCTGCGATACTATCATCCACTAATAACTGTGACAATAATTATGTAACACCTCTCTTTGATTTGTTTGGTAACTTTCCAATGAACTTATTTAGTAAAGGCACTTGTAGAGGGGAAAAGCAGTGGGAAGATGGTATCACACCTGAAATGCTCAATAGATGCGATTTGGATAATATCATTCTGGACTTCTGCAATGATGCCTTGCTGAACGGGAAAAGCCAGACCAATGGTCTATTCTCAACATAATACCAATACCAAAATCAGGTGATCTCAGCTTGGGAGGCAACTACCATGGAATAAGTCTGAGCTCAATTGTTACCAAGCTATACAACAAGAGGATACTCAACAGAATCAGACCTAAGCTTGACATCCACCTGAGACCTAATCAAAATGGCTTTCGAGTTGGACGTACCATAGTGGGCCACATTCTTGACCTTCGCAGAATTATTGAGGGAATTAGATCAAACAACCTGCCAGCCATCATAACCTTTATTGACATACATAAGGGGACGAATGCTGCAAATTCTGAAGGCCATGAGTATACCCTAGCAGCTTACAAATGCGATTGCAGAAATATACAAGGACACCATGGCAAAGGTTATATCACCTGATGGGGAAACTGAGGAATTTGAAATACTGGATAGAGTACTACAAGGTGACACCTGGCTCCATATCTCTTCGTCATTGTTCTCAACTACGGCCTAAGAGAGGCCATATATGGCAAAGAAGAGGAGCTAGGATTCCACTTAACAAAAAGAAACAGCAGACGAAGAGGCGGGAATATTGGGCGCGGAGGAAGACGACAAAGCGTCGCTGCACCAGTATGTGATATCAACGCTGACGTATTGGACGTCGAAGTAGATGCAGAGGACGTCTTACAACTGGAGATTGCTGGTGACGATTAACGACGAGTGGCAGAGATCGTTGACAATCCTCTGCCCAATCAAGTTAAGCAGGTTCAGAGGTCAGCGACAAATCAGACGGCGAATTTGGCATCTTTTTCTGGTTATGGGACATTGTCTGGTAGTGGTGGTGGCGAAATTGGTGTTCAAAATGCGGCGGCCGGTCCTTTGGGCAGTGGTTATGCTCCGTTTAACAGTCAGAGACCAATGCCGACCAATTACTGTATGGAACTGCCGGTCGCACCTGGATTGTTGGCGACAGCATTATTGATTGAGCTGCAAATACAGATCACAACTTAAAGGAACTTTTTGGATTGGCAAGGGAGTTGATGCAAACTAACTTGTCTAGTCACCCATTCCCCTCTACTATTATAAAACATGCAGGTACCTGTGATTCGCACTCTGCCCCCATATTTGACATAAAGACAACGCGTTCTTGACACGCTGACCGTGGTACGTAATCTTTTACCTCATACAAGAATTATTTGGTCAGATATATTGCTCAGGCGTTACTACCATGATGAGTCCAAAACAGGAGGAGGTAAATCATGCGTCATCACACTAAACAAATACGCTTTCAAAGTTTGCAAGTCTATAGGTAAGGCACATGTGGTCCGTCATTATAAAGTTATCCATCCAACAGATAAGTTTGTGTACAGGTATGATGGGCTGCACATGTCTTCTAAAGGCAACAATGTTTTGAGACGATCTCTGCAAATGGCCCTTCTTTATTTCAATGAGTTCCCCCCAGGCATTGACCTTAACCACCCCTTCTGATTAAATTGGCAAAAATAACTATTTTAGGCTCTTTCGCCAGGGGGGGGGGGGGGGGGGGGGGGGGTGGGGGGGGGGTGGTAGGTGTTCTGGTCAAGTCCCCTCATAGGCCCTTGTTTGGCAGTTTGGTATACACCTTTTGATCACCAGAGGCACATCATCATTCTTTGACAAAAAGAAGCAGCAGACGAATAGGACCAACCACAGTTACTGACCTTGACTTTGCTGACGACATAGCACTGTTGTCTGAAGACGTGTCTCAAGCGCAATCACTACTTAACAGAGTGGAGACTTCGGTGGGTAAAGTTGGGCTCAAAATGAACGCTGCAAAGACAAAGTACATGTCCTTCAACCAGAAGCAAGTACCTGTAATCACCACAAGCGAAGGTATGCCCCTTGATAAAGTGGAGGACTTCAAGTATCTTGGAGCCTGGATGAACAGTAATGAAAAGGACATAAACAAAGCAGCTGCATGGAGAGCTTGTGGCAAACTTAGTCAGTTATGGAAGGACAAATCACTATCCAGAAAGCTCAAAGAAAGACTGTTCATAGCTACTGTAGAATCAGTCCTCCTCTATGGATGTGAGTCATGGACAGTCACCCCAAAGCTTAGCAAACAGCTGGACGGATGTACACTAGAATGCTTAGAACTGTGTTCAACATCAACTGGAGACAGCATGTGACAAATAAGGACCTGTACGCGGATATGCCCAAAGTCTCAGATAAGATCATGGAGCGTAGATCAAGATTTGCAGGACACTGCTTTAGAGGGTCCAATGAGCTGGTCTCCAAACTCATACATTGGTTACCAAAACATGGAGTAAGAAAGCGTGGTAGACCAGCCCTAACCTACATTGACTTACTAAAGCATGACACAGGATTACAGGTAGAAGAAATCAAGACAGCTATGTTGGAAAGGAAGATTTGGGGAGCATCGTGGTTCGGGAATATCACCTGCCATAAGTCAAGTAAGTCAAGTATTTAGTAAAATGGTAGGTCATTATATAGTTCTACTGTAGCATAATGTATCAATTTAAAACCATACAGCAAAGTGACTAGTGGTCACTGTATTTTATCCATTCATATGAGAACAGACATACTCTGTTAAATTTAAGTTTACAGATTGACTTATCAATTACTTAAGACAAGGAATCAAGTTCAATTTGCCAAACAAAATGCCATCTTTCAGACTACTTTAATGTAAGATATGGTTTATTTTATAAGAATTTCAGGAACCAAAATGTAACTGTAACCCACAAAATACCATGGCAGTGCTGTGCTGCTAGCCCTC
This sequence comes from Ophiura sarsii, assembly GCA_035610835.1. Lineage (NCBI taxonomy): Eukaryota > Metazoa > Echinodermata > Ophiuroidea > Amphilepidida > Ophiuridae > Ophiura > Ophiura sarsii. The sequence continues at coordinate 51,279,050 of CM069441.1, forward strand.
ACTTGAGTCTCATTGTGCTATCAAGACATGCTATATTATATGATGATGAATAACTTTTGGTTTTGAGGAACCAGTGGTCTGTGACTAGATTCCCGAACCGGCAGATTTTTTTTCAAGCCCTGACACCAATGGATGCCCAATTCTGCAATACTTTTATCATTGCTTCCTTTTTGTTGTTTTATTTCTCCCCCCCCCCCCCTCCCCGGTTAAGTTAGGGTTAAGTTTAAATGGCAATAAAACATTTTGAAATGACCCCATACTTACAGGAAAATGTATACCTGTTTATTTGATGCAAGACAATATTTCAATCAGTAATGAGGATTAGAATACAGAATTTGTCTATTCTTCTTGAAAGAACCTAGATTTTCGTCCACCTGTAATTTTGATGCACTGATAACATAGAGCCTTGAAAACATGTCAGAGAATACCAGTGTGGGTTGTCAAAGATTAAATTAAAGCTGACGTGCAGCTTCATCATTTCTCGTTAGCATTTTGTTGGGTTTATGCAATTGAGTATTATCCCATATTCTGCCAAATGCCATGCTATCAACAACAAAAATGTAGCCTTTAAAACCATAAATGTTTAAACCCACTTCTGAGGAATAAACCAATGTGGGTGCCTAAGGATTAATGCGCAACTCCTACACTACACCTGTTCACATGTGGATATCACATAAGGGGTCACATAGACCAAAATGATTGCACAATATTTGATTATGTTTGGCTAATTTTGAAATAATGAAATATAGCTGCATTTGTTTTAGCAGATATAAGTGACCAGTTATATCAAAAGGCGACTGTAGACGGTTGTATACATTTTAAGATGAGAAAGTAAAGCATAAAAAAACCCAAAAGAAATTTAAAAAATGTATCAAGCGAATTGTCATTTTAAAGCTTATAAAATTAATTTGTGCATGAAAATAAAATCTTGATTTTCAATTTGAACAACACGAGCCCCCTTTTGAGGTGACTGGTCAAATACTGTGTACTACAAAGTTCTTTCCGGATACGCTCTGGAAACACTACAAGGTGCACAAATGGGTTCATTAAAGAAGTTCCCTTCTTCCTTATCCTATTCTTCCTCATTTCAATGTTTTAGAACATCATGGAGCATGAGCATTAGTAAATCATAGTCATCATGATACATTAATGGCTTTACTAGACTTGACGATCCATGGATTGCAACCATGCTTTTAACCAGACCGAGCACAAATCTTGTTTTAAAATTGCCCAGATTACTGCAGATCAACATCTTGCTTGCTCCATGTTATCAGGTAACTCCATTGATACTTAAAAGATCAACTCACATGATGGTATACCAGATTTAGAGGATTAAGTAATGGTTGAGCACCTGGGAGAAGTATATCTATGCTGACATTTTATTTTTGTGATTTTCATGATTTCAAATACAAAGAAATGTGGACATAGCGTGAGATATATCTACAACCTTTAAATCACTCTGTTCACACGCTAAACTAATGATAATAAGGACAGAGTTTTGGTCTGGATAGTGTACAATTCAAATAAGTGCCTTTGTAATACGTCTTCAAATTTCACAATGTGTTTTGTCTTAATAACTTTGATTCAGTTTGAGATTGACAAGCAGGCCCTTAACCAGGAGCAAATCCCTAAAGTCCCTCCAAAAATTTGCGAATGTAACAAGCAAAAAAACAACTGTTGCCAGATTTACCCCCCCCCCCCCTTCCCCCGGTAAAAAGTCCACATTTTCAAATAAAGGTCCACATTTTCGAATAAAGGTCCACATTTTTGGAAAAATGTCCACATTTTTGGGAAAAGGTCACAAATTTGGAAAAAGGTCCACATTTTGGGGAAAAGGTCCACATTTTCGAAGAAAAGGCCCAGATTTTGAGGTGGGGGGGGGGGGGGGGGGGGGGGGAGATCAACTTTTGACAACATTTGCCCTCCCTCAGAAAAAAATCCTGGTTACAGGTCTGCTGACATGTGCTGAAAATATGAAGCTGGATGACAAACACAAAGTTATGAGTGTGGGAAATACATAAACTGGCAATGGACCGATGGGATATTCAATATGCAGATTTGTGCATTAGGGAGTATACCTAGTGTCTGTGGCTGTATGGTTTGAAGGGGATTTCAGTGCTCATCAGATGGCATAGCAACGCCATTTACGCTGAACCATCTAGAAACTCATCAGGTGATGACTTGAGATCTTCGACTGTGGCTTCATACACTCTCACCTGATTGTCTGTGCTAAGGCTAAAGCAAGGTCAGTTTTACACATCACCCTTACTTACCACGGGTGGTTGGGGAAAGGGGGTTGACCATCAGGGGAACAATGGGCTGAAAAGGGGGAAAGCTGGCTATCCACACGTCAATGGAATGAGACTACCTGTCTCTAAACAAGAGTCACACAATAAAAAATAATACAAGTTTGCTTTGCACCTACAGGGTGTCACAGAATGATTTATATGGGGGAAGGTGCATTTATTTATAGTTATGAATACTATCGTTATTGGTTATATTGCTTATGATTCTAACATCTAGATATAGCCTACCCTACTTAGCTTTCTTACGAATTGAGAATTTTAAACATCGATCGTTTCTAACAGGCATTATATGGACCCTTTTGTTAAAATGGTAAATTCCAAGTATGACAAATATAACCTCTTTTAAAACTTGGTACAAATCTCAATACTCACTACATAGTTAATAATCTAAGTAAAGGTGAAACCAGTAATTGGAAAAGTGCTCAACCCAAAGGGAGCAAAATATGAAATGATAAAATGTTAAATGTTACATTTTTATAATTTTATATTTTATATTTTAAATGTTTGACTTTATATGTTGTAAATAGTTATGATATCAACTGTTTGTAATGTTTATGGAGCTATATTTGACCACAAATTTTGAGCAAAAAAAGTGATTTTGTTGTTAAATTCATATTGAATTCATGGGGTCACTTTTCGTACAGCGAAAAACATCCAAATCGATGCTGTGTATTGGTATAGGACGCATCTCAACCAACTGTGTGTCTACTGAGCTAACTTGAGCTGTGTATAACGTATGAATGCCATACAGGTGTCCACATAAAGCTAAAGTAATTCTCTTTCTTAAAATCAACATTTTATATTTTTAGAAAAATATATGCCCGCGTCATTTAATATTTTACTTTTCCATCCTATTATTTCACGATTCCCCACACAGTAAAGAATAACAACATTATTGTCAAATTCACCAAGTGCACGCATTTTTACGGGGCATGTATTCAGCTCGCTGTATCTCTGGAAATAAATAAGGTACACATCTCATACACACGCCATCGTACACTTGGTGTGTTTGAAACGTGTCCATGTTAAATACATTTTGATTGGTTGAGAAAAGCCCACGTCATTTGTACTTTTCCAAATTGACGAATTACGGAATCGGTACCAAAATCTTACGGTCGAGCGTAGCCCCATTGACTATACACACAAACACGGATTGCAAGCAGTGAGTTCATACTCATCGTTCTATTGATAAAAATTCACTGTTTTCATCTATTTTTTAACAGTATGACTTAACATGAAGTTTATTAACAATATAAAGATACTATTTGTCAAATATCAGTTGTCAGAGAGTGATGGAAGGGGAGTTAAATGGAGATATTATCAGGGCATTTCATGAATTTGGAAAAATAAAAATCTTACGTGTATTAGGAATCTACGTGAAGCTAATCGATATCCCCACAGACGGCCCGTAATAATTTGTTTACACAGTGGCAAATAGGAAATAGCTAGTAATTTGCGTGTATTTAATAGGCTCTGTTAGGTGTTCTTTTTGAGCCAAACAAATCCATATGTGAAAAAAACCCAGCATTTTTAGTGAAATTTGATACCAAAAGTGGATTTCCCATCTCATTTCCTAAAGTTCCAAAAATGTATACTTTTATACATCACATTAATAGTTCAGAAGTTACAGCGCTTGATAAATTTCATGTTTTTTATGGCATGTGATTTGTCTTAATTGTATCATGTTCTAAGAAGAAATATGTCTGACAATGACCCGCATTGACCTCATTTAACCCACAGATGACCTTCAATCTAATAATCATAACATTACAATACACCGTGGTTTTCATAAGAATTCAAGGAAAATATGAGCTCATAGAATCAATTTGACTTGGCTATTTCCAATTTTATAATTCTGTAATTAAAAACATGTATTAAGTTATTTAACCAGCAGAAACTTCAATTTGGTTAAGTCAGGGTAGCTTTTAGGTCAATGATGGTTGTTTATCTCATTGTTTTGTCTGTTCACTGTTCACCTTATTACTGTTGTTACTGCTATTTCTTTTGTTATCAAGTATAAACACTTTAGTTTCATTAGTCCGAGGCAAGGCAGGACCAACCCATTTTTTTAATTAAGATTTTTTTTATTAGATTTGAAGGGGGAAAAATATCTCAAGGTACCTCTCAATACTTCATCGAGATGGTGTGGAAATATGAATGAAATATTATCACTATTTGGGATCTCTTCTCGAGCAAATAAACAGGCTTTTAGTCAAAATGCAGATCTTAAACCCCTAAACATGGAAAAGATCACAAGGATCTTATCAGGGCTGGAACTTCAGATTTTGTTCAACCAGCCATCCGGGCCGGTACCTCACAAAAATACCTGCACGACAGAAAGTCCACTAGCCAGTGTAACTCACTTACACTGCAAGTTGATACATTTTACCTGCCAGTCGGTCAGGTACTTTTGAATCTTCACCCGCCCGATGCAAAAGTTACCCACTATGGGCAGGCAGGCGGGTGCTATTTCCAGGCCTGCATCTAACAGAGAGTGCACCACACTGGCACATGACACAGAATTAAGTCATCAAGACATCAAGAACTTTAGTGGATGTACATCATTGATCCGACTCTTGTGTAGTGACGTCAGAGTGTATTCCATTGATCGCAACCACGGTTATGATGCAGGCGATTGTAATACGCTGGCGTAAGTTCCACACAGTCAAAGAAGAATCCCAACACCTGCTTGTAAATGCTGCATCAATAACTAGAATACACTCTGATGTGATCAGTGCACAAAATAAAATTAAAAAATACCCCAACATCGCAAAAAGTGGGTCGGTCAGGCCCGTAAAACAGGGTGGTTTTTTTCGGCGACTAAACACTAATATATGAGAAAATAGCCTTGACAGTTACACAAAGTCACTGCCCTCAACTGCAGCTAAACCTCCTCAATATGAACCTCAGTAAATGGATTACCATTCTGTTGCCCTAAATAGAGATACTATAACACACTCGGGATATATGACTACGCACTTAATGGTCATTTAGACCGTTAGGCTATGTAATATGACTGTTATTAATGTCCCTAGGAAGATCATTCATGTATCATTTTCATTATAATTAATTTATATACTGGCCAAGTATCTTTGTCACTAAAAGCAAATAGTTCACTGACTCCCTAATGCAGCATCTTTACAGTAGGTTGGTTGTTAAAGGAGCAACTTTGTCCTAGCTATTTCTGAGCGTTTAAAGTGACCAAAACACTTTGAATGTTTTTAAGCAGGGCTGGAACTTCAGATTTGTTTCAACAAGCCAGTCGGGCAGGTAACTCACAAACAATACCTACCCAACAGAAATTCCACCAGCCAGTGTAATACAATTACACTGTGAGTTCGAAAATGTTTACCTGCCAGTTGGGCGGGTACTTTTGTATCTTCACAGCCCAATGCAAAAGTTACCCGCTATGGGTAGGCGGGCAGGTGCTATTACCAGGCCTGTTTTTAGTAGCTAGGGGTAAGATAAGTGTCATGTCTTAATTAAAGAAGGAATTAAAACCCCTAATCAACAGTAATTAATATAGCAAAACAGTAATCAAGGATATCCCTGAAATCCTTATTTTTAACGATAAAGGAATTCCAAAATAAAAAAGTTTCTACCTAATTCTAAGGCGACAAACAAAACTCAACCCCGTTCTACGAGCCTGCCCGCCTGCCCGCCTGCCCTTTTTTAATTTCCATTTGTTTAAATTTTTACCAAATTCTTTTGAACAATTTTCGACACTTTGCGCATATATTTGGGGGGAACTATTTTTGGGGTTGAACATTTTGAAACTGCCCGACCCTACCTGAGAGGTCCATTTGCCTGTAGACCCGTTGAACAGGTCCCCCCCCCCCACATCACATAATCTAGTATGAGAGCGAAGTCAAGTGACCTTGTAAGCATATATACAGGCATACCTTTCAATAAAGTGAAAAATCATACTCTGTAATATTTCTGGCTTTACTCAAAAAGTCTTCTTCAGAACACTTACAGAATCTACAGACAGTTGAATTTACCAATCAATCAGATTACAGAGATGCCTTCATTAAAATGAAATTAATGCTACATAACAAATCCTAGCCCAGCTCTGACTCAGGTACGATTCTATTCAGATAGCTATATAAATGAAACTTGGTAAAGAATGTTTAAATATTGACAATACGTCTGGTGAGATAATTGAATAAAGATCTCTCTCAAATCAAACATTTAATTCATGTGGAACTAATAAGAATCAGCTGACGCTGCGCTCACCGAGAAAGGTATTCATGATCTTATAAATACAAATGAAAACAAATTAAAAACACAATTTATTTTAAATCAGAGAAGCCCACCTGGTAAGACAATCAAATTCTTTCAGGAAGTTTCTACACATGATCGGCATTGCCATTTTGTAAGAGCGTCATTGCCATTTCCTTTTCTTTTGCATATTTTCTGAGTTGCAGTGACACCAACTGATTGGCCTTTCAGAGCTCTTCATAGAGAGTTACCAGTGTGATTTCTAATCACTCAGTTAAATTATCCTTCTTTTAAATGTCTGTTGGGCTAATTGTTCACATTTGCTCTTTATATACAAAGAAACAAAGAAAAAACAACTTGATATTCACTCAATGATAACTGGGGTAGGGGTTCGGGTTGGCACAAATAACATTCTAAGATACGTAGCAATTAGGGGTTAGATTTTTAGACATTTGACATCAATGATCAATTTATAAGGTATTTCATCACTAGAATCATTTTAATGATTTTCCATTTCTCAGAAAAAAGCCAATCTTGTCACATTGGTGTCAAATTTGTGAGATGTGTATATAAGCACAATAATTTGGGAAACCTGGGAATACTGAGCAGATGTGTATTACAGTGTTAAAAAACCCCAAAAGGTACAATTTTCTGCAACCTAATTACCCCCATCCTGTTGTCTGACGATTGCCTTATTGTATAACGACTCACTTGTTCCGGACGGCCTATACTTTTGAATTATGAATTTTGATATGCTCTGCCGTTTCAGCATTGAGCACTCGGTCTATTCAATAGTCTAACCATGAAATAATGTCGACGCACATGAATAAATTGATGTTGATTAATAATTACTAACATGTATTTTGGCCGCTTGAGACTCACAACAAAGACTATGTATACATTATCCCTTGTAATGCTGGTGCCCATGTAAATACAGTCTCTGTAGTCTAGTGTGTATACTATTAGTTATTAGGTGAGGTTGGGTCGGATACGGATTATATCTAGCCGAGGATTCTGTATCGGGACGAGGGCGCAGCCCGAGTCCTGATACAGACTCCGAGACTAGATATAATCCGTATCCGACCCAACCTCACCTAATAACGATTTTATCCTACTATTAAAACAAAACAAGAACAAGAACTAGTAGTCACTACAATGTAGGCCTAGTAGTCACCTAAAATCCGAGCAAGGTCACGTCGCGTCGGCGTACAACCCTACTACCGTGCACATGCGCAGTTCCTTACTGACCGGATACGGGATACGGGGGTCGGATACGGAATATATCTAGTCAGCGCTTATCCAATAGGAACACGAGAATCGTCTCGATGGTAGGATAAATGTATATACCTTCGTCTAAGCTGTATATATAGAACAGCAAATTACCAAATTGGTATGATGTGGAGGGTGGAGAGAAGAGACAATTACAGTGGAACCAAATCCTGGCATTAGCGATATGTAACTGTAAGGAAGAAATCGGAAACCAATGATAACCAGCGTGAAATCCACCAAAACAACAGCAGATTTTGCCTCAAATACAAAGTGCTGATATATGAGAACAGCAATCAGATGATCAATTGAGAAATCTGGCCTAGACTGACCTAAAATAAAAACTTAAAAGTAACTGCGATGCCTCAAACCCGCTGTAAGAGTGAATCTGATTCCCATATATTTATTTCTCTAAGGGTAACTCTGATTCCTTTATATCGCTCTCTAACTCCTTTACAGCACCAGCACTAGAGCACTATATCTAAAGATAACTTACAAAGATATGTGGACCCTATCAATATCATCATACTGTGGTTCACTTTCAACTGTTATTTTTCGTCAAATCTGACGTTGAAAAGGTTTGATTACCAGTTGTATTGATATATAAACACATTGTTGGTTCTGTGTGTTGGTTTCAAAGATATTACAAGAGATAAAAACAGATGCACACACGTATCAATATCACACTGATGCGTATTTATCTGTTCAATTATCGTCTCAAAAGGAAGAAGCCTTGTCACCTACTCTTAATTATTGCATTAATACTATTTACAGCTTTCAGGGTTGCCATAGCAATGGCTACTTTGTCAGCCTTTTGCAGAAAGGTATCATGTTTGTTTTTGAGAAGATAATGGCATTTCTTAGGTCAGCGAACCTTTTACCTCCTGCATGATCTAAATTACAGTTTTGAATTTGTACGCCTATAAGGCCAAGAAAAAAATTGTTTGATTGTCCTCGTCAGCACAACCGTCAAACAAATTTCTGACAGTAATCTTTTTTTCAACAATTTTAATTTGTTCAAACATATTTAAGTTGAAAATCACGAATTTATTCCTTAAGTGTTAAGAAAGAAATATACACATTTAAATCTTATATTTTCGCCACTATCAGATATCATTCCTATGCACTAATAGCATCACATCTCTGCAAAGTTCTTTGGAACTATGGATTTGGAAATCGCATTATAATATACAACGTCCACTTGATGATGCAAAGAATTAGTAGAAAATAGATTAGTTGAATATTTAAGCAAAAAACATATTTTGAAATATTATACAATTTGTATTTGTTTATGCATTTAATTTCATTTGATTTATACAACTTTATTCTTATATTTTTGTACATTTTTTGGGTAGCTATTTTATATGGAATATTGTTCGCACTGCGATTCAGTTGTTAAAAAAAATGGCAGCGCCCACTACGTACGTGTTGTCCGGGGAGGTGAACAAAGGTATGAAAAGTTTGATATCAACATTGAAAAGCTTAAACCACACTCTTAAGACAACTCGTCATTTGAGCGACGAGGGAGTCTAGTCAAAATATTTTGACTAGAACCTAGTCAGTTTGACAAGGTATTCTAGTAACATATTTACGTTTCAACTAGAGTCTAGTAATTTGTAACGCGTTTCGGGTCACATCTGCATCCAAGAAATGACACGAAAATCTTGTCGTAAATCCCTCGTAGAAAACTGAAGTCGCGCATTGCATGATGGATGATTACCGATGAACTCGCAAGTCATCGCGGCCAATTTGTGCGAGCAGGCGCCCGAGAAAACAGGGCCTAAATGAAGCCTTTTATGCCTCTAATTTCGATGTAAACATTATCCGAGCTGTTTCTTCGTGAAGTAGGCAGGTAAGAGAAACTTTCTGGACGTCTCTCGTGATATAACTTTGTGTTTTTAGCGGTGAATCGACATAAAACGTGTCGCGTTAAATCACCCGGCCAATTGTGTGTACAATTCCTCCTATACCGCATAGCCTACACGTAGGCATGGTAGGTATACGATGAGTTCCATGTTAATTTACTGGTATTTTAAGTCAAGAAATTGGGCAATTACGATTATTTTTAAATTACCGAACATCGCCTATACCATGGTACTGAAGGCTATGCACTCGTTTAAAATAGCTCATTTTAATTTTAATTTCTAAAAACTTAAATTAAAAAGTAAAAACAAACTTCGACTGAATTTGGATCCCCATATTCCCAATCAATGAATCAAATAGACATGCAAACCTTTCTAGTCCTAATCACATCAAGGCTCATGTTATTGTAACAACTAGAATGTGAACATTGTAACAAATGCCATGCACAGAAACGCCACTACTGACAAAACACATTTATGCATTCAGATCTACTAACTAGGCCTAGGCCTAAAGCCTATTTTAATAATTTTTTACTTCTGTATTTATTTTACAGTAAAAGCCTACATGTGTTTGTACTTGTACTGACGTAGTGATGGATGATGAAGTGAACATAATCCGAAGGTGTCAAGTGTAGTTACCAAATCTTTGCCAGCGCCAGGGTGTCCGAAGATGTCAATAAAGAAAGGTGGGTGTTTGAATTTTAAATAAATTAGTTTAAATAAATTGCCATCCACATTGTAAACATTGATCATTGATGTCATTTTACACTATGAATCAGGGGTCGCATTTTGACGCGTCTTAGACCTCTATTAGTGACGCGTCAGGTTTCAAATTTGAAAGACTAGCGGGTCCCGATCAAAATTGAAGGGACCCCTTAAATATGACGATGTATAAACGTATGTAAATGGATACCTTAAGAAATTCTGTAAATTACATGTCCATCCTTTGCTCACAATATAAATTCATTAAACTGTCCGTAAAAAAGTAAAATTTTCAAATACCCAAACTTCAGGACCCCTCAATTTCTTGGGGGACCCCTTTAATTTGTTTTTTGAAATCCTACGGGGTCCTGAAAAATTTCATGGGACCTCTCACATTTTTGATCCAGTGCTATCCCTGCTATGAATGCCCTATGAGTGTGAACATTGTAACAAAGGCTTTGCTCGGAAAACGCCACTGGCAAAACACATTCAGATCAAAGCCTATTTTAATTTTTTTTTACTTCTGCATTTGTTTTACAGTAAAAGCCTACTAGGCCTACATGTGTTTGTACTCGTACTGTACTGACCTAGTGATGGTTAAGTAAACGCAATCCGAAGGCGTCAAGTGTAGTTACCGAATCTTCGCCAGGGTGACCGAAGATGTCAATAAAGGTAGGTGTTTAATTATAAATAAATATTAAATGAATTGCCATCTATGATATTGTAACCATTTGATAATAATAGCCTACTAGATGTGACAGGAGACAATCATTTCTTGATACATCAGAAGTCTGTTCAACAGAGGAGAGGATGATATTATGCATAGCATCAAAGGCAGCATATGATTATTTAATGGCAAAATACTTTGACTTTGGAAGTATCAACCAGTATTAAATTATATCTTTCTGTTTTATATTTCCCCTTCCAGAAATCTACCTCCAGGACAACTCGGCCTTCGAGACAACTCGGCCACAAGACAACTCGGCCCTAAGAAGAAGAAAAAACATCCCAAGTTATTGGAAAGAAGTTATCAACTGTACAAATAAATTTGAATTGAATTGAATTGAATTGAACTGAAATTAAAATTGGAGTTTAGTTTTAGAATACATTTGAAATTGATATAAGAAATACATTTCAGGCAACACAAGAATATAGTCACACATAACTTTGACCAGTTGGTATCAAAAATATGTCAATAAATTGATGAGTCATACAAAATGTTTGAAGTGTTGTGTATTTATATTATAATTGGCCTCTTCTTTCCATGACATTTATTGCAGATTTTGAAAATACCCAGCACCCGTGTTTCTCTGGGTTTTTGCAGTTTGCCAAAGCCTTAAGTAATGAAACATGTTCAGAGGAGTTGCGTTAATTGCGGCATCTTTTCATCACTACAGCCTTAATGATAATATTCTAGTCAAAATGACCAGAACTAGGAAAAATTGTATTTTACTTGGAGATCTAGTCAAATTTGACTAGAAGGCCGGGCCAGATATGACTTTACTAGGGTCTAGTCATTTTGACTAAACAAATCTAGTCACGTCAAGTGACTAGAAAATCATGTTATAATTTGACTAGATCTAGTCAAATTTGACTAGATTCTGGTCAAATTTGGACTAGGCTAGATCTAGTCAACTTGACTAGATTCTAGTCAAATTATACCATGATTTTCTAGTCACTTGACGTGACTAGATTTTTTTAGTCAAAATGACTAGACCCTAGTAAAGTCATATCTGGCCCGGCTTTCTAGTCAAATTTGACTAGATTCTGGTCAAATTTGACTAGGTTGTCTTAAGAGTGCAGGACACAGTCGTTATACGAATTATTTCCAACAACTCCATGAATACCATTTTACATCTATAATTGTCACATAAATCTTAGATAGCCATACGAAAAAAGACAGTTTTGTACATTTTGATACAAATCAATATTTTGATCTTTTGGCCCAAAGCAAACATACCGCAGAATGGAGATAATTTTACCCACTTTGTTTACATTTTAATTGTTATTCTTGGCATGGAAGATACATTTTGTTGGTAAACTAGACTAGTTGATAGTATATAACTTGCCTCTCGCATTATTATTTTTTGCTTTGAGATTAAAGTATTTTTAGGTAGTTTTCCCCCCATCTTTGAGAGGGTCAAAGTTACCCCACATGGGGGTAACTTTGGCCCACATGCGCGACAAAATTCGTTCAAACCTACTTGGATGATAAGTTATTCCAACCTTTGTTTATAATTAAGGTTTCTTTTATAGTTCATTGAAGTGTTTTTAAAATATATATATATATTTCTATGAAACTTTTACAGATTAGAATATAATAAATACCAAAAACACCCAAAAAATAGAGGTAAAAAAAAGAGGTAAAAAAAGAGGTAAACATTCCAAATAAACAAGGTAAATCATTGTGAGATTGCTTGTTTTGACTTCTCACAAGCATTAACAAGAGAAAAAAGTAAATAAGATTCAATTAACATTGGCCATGCATTGATCTTTTAAAAACCACATAAAAAAGTAATCCATGTGTATCGCAAAAAGCAAATATGATAACTACTTTTGCGCAAAATGTTGACTTACTATGTACTTCAGTAAGGTATAATAATCAAATATCTTTTATCATGTTTCTACAAACAAATCCAAGAGATAATACACGACATATTGCGTAACTCTATCCCCCTTTCAAATAATTTTATATTTCATTTTGAACTGGTAAGAAGCAAACTCCCGAGTTGTCTGATGATCACATAAGCATGAAACTCTAAATATAGCAACTACCATTCCAAATGGTTTAACTTATATTTCACTTTGTAGATAAATCTCCAGAATGAAATGGAGCAAAATACTCATTATAAATGTAAAACCTGGAGGTGAACGAACGAAAATACGAATCTCAAACAGATTAGCATTTTATAATCTCTTTGATGTGTGGGATATTATGTTGAGAAAATCACATTGAATATAAAATAATGGTAATGCTTCTGCTGAGAAAAGGAGATTAAGAGGAACATGTTGCGTGGGAAAAGTGGACACACACAGAAAAAAATATGAGGGCATAATAGCAAAGAATTCCAATATCTTTATGAATATTATAAATTGTCGACCAAAATGGAAACAATAAGCAATCATCATCGATAATACAAATACCAAAATATCATCCATGTTTGTGTTTTAGCCCCCATTTGGCCATCATTCCCGGGGTGCTCAGTGGTCATTACAAGGGGGTATCATGCGCGTCCAATGACTTTCAAAAAGTACCCTAAATACATAATTGTGTTAATGTGTATGGCACAGTATTTTACATACCCTAAGCAAGTAATATCAGTATTTCCAATACCCTAAACAAGTACTCAAAATATTTTGATACCCTAAGCAAGTAATTTGTATAGCTTAATAGTGTATGACACATTTCTAACCCTTTTTTCCTTCCTAATAAGCTAAAAGTATTATGAAACAAATGCCAAGCTGATCAGATGAAAGCCAATGATGTAAAAAGTATTCCCTTTTTCTTAATTTGGCTTGTTTGATACCCTATTCACGTTACGTACGTAACGTGCCCCAGCTTGAAAAACTACCCTAATTACGTGATTTCTTGGACACGCATGATACCCCTTGTAATGACCACTGAGCACCCCAGGCCATCATCACTAGCTCTGTTTAATCAGTTGTATAATATTCAAAATCAGAACTGAAGTAGCAGATTTAAAGTTGTGAATAAATCAATATTAACGACAGGATGTACAGGAGCCAGGGCGATTATTACGTACTTAGTATGGACTACATCTACATATAAATAAATAAATAAATAAATAAATAATATTAATAAGCACTTGTGATGCGCTATTTATCTAGAAACAAAATCTAATCCAAGACGCAACAACAATCAAGAAATGTGAAAGAAAAGAAAAACATTGATCTGAAACAGACCTTGCGCTGACAAAAAAACATCTAAAATTGTTAGCTCTTTAAACATTTATGGCCGTATTCTTCTACTACACGCAGGTTTAGCTTAAAACCGTGATTAACTAAAATCATCAACTCTGCGAATCCCGTCCCCAGAGTGGTTGTAAGTTCACTGTAAACATATATTCAATTTATTGTGGCTCAAATGGGTTACAATATATGAGAGAAAGGTTCATTGTATCTAATCCAATTTCCACTTACTTTTTATTGTGGACGTTGCGGAAACAATGTTGCCTTTGTCAACACATGATAGGCAGTGAGCGATTAACTACTGCTATCGACGCTAGTTGGTTGCTTAGCGATAACTCTGGAGTTTCTAGATGTTTTTTCTCCAGATAGCAATAGTTCATCAAAAACATGTGAAAGGTGATACTGCCCCTCGTCACAATTCATGGTGGTAGCCCCCTTCTTTCTTATATTTACTTCCTCCTTAATCCATCTCTTGTATCTATCCTGCTCTGTGCCTATGACCTTTGCCTCTCCCCACCCGATGATATGGTTCTTCTCATCTACGTGGTCCGTGATGGCCGATTTGTGGATTACCGATTGTGATGCCTTTCTGGACGCTCTAGTGGACACTGACTTGTTTACTTTTTCCGCTTCTGATTTGTGTTCCTCTAAACGGGTGCCAAATTTTCTTCCTGTCTCACCAATGTAACTGAGTTTACAGTTTTTACAAGGAATGTCATAGATGGCATTGTGTCAGGGCGGATCACGTTTGTTTTTTGGGTGTACCATGTGGCTTCATAGCTATAGAGATGTGATATTTTGTCATCACTCTGGACACCCTCTCTGATACACCTTTGACGTACGGTAAAACCATGAAGCCTTTGTTTTGCATCTTTGTTGTGCGTTTCGTGTCTCGGTGAGGTTTGGGTTTTAGTGTTGTCATTTGGTCTTTGACCTTCTCAGAAGAAAGGGATATAAGAAAGGGGAGACTTTTGCTTTCTATTAAACAGTGTTATGTTCCAAGTCTGATCTCAATTGCGAGCACAGGGATAGTTGTAATAAGTTGCGTCAAGTGTGCCAACTATTATTTTCCTTGATTGCAGAGTTTGGGTTTACATTCCATGGGTGCAGTAGCCATATGGCCTGTTGTTGCAGGGCTTCCATGAATATGTTGGCTGCTATTGGTGAAACTGGGCTGCCCATAGCCGTCCCAAAGAGTTGACTGTAGATTTTTCCCTTGAAGGTGAAATATGAAGTAGTAATTAGAATGCATTTGAGTAGTTGAACAACATCATCGCTTGATAGGTTGCAGTCATGTTCTTTGTTGTAGACTCTCAGTACATCTTCTGTTTCAAGATGGCGTTTTACAATGGTCAAAACCTGGTCTATAGGAGTGTTTGTAAATAGACTTACTACATCGTGGGAGTTGAGAATGTCGTCCTTCTCTATGACCAGTTCTGCTACTTCGGAGGCTAGATGTTGCGAGTTCTTTACATGATGCTTTGTATTGCCCACTAGGCAACATATTATGTCTGCCAACCATCGCGATGTACTGTAGCCAATGGAACTAGTGTAATCGACTATGGGGCGTAGTGGCATATTTGGTTTGAGGAATTTTGGCGTGCAATACAATCAAGGAATATTCTCAGCGGTAGGATATAAAGATTTGTATTTAGATTCCAAGATCTTACGTTCCTTTTTGAGTTATTAAAGGATGGCTATACCTTGGTCATCCTTTATCTCACCGTACGTCTTCTTATCTGAAAGCTAGATAAGAGAGAGGGGGCTATACCACCATAAATTAAGAATATATATATGTATCAGAAAATAAGTGGTCCATCTACTGGAAATTAATTAACTGACAGATTATATACGTCATTAAAGTTTGACAAGAATTACAAACATCCACCCTCAAACCTTTTTTGGGTTTTTTTTACAAGCAGAATTTTCTGAACTTACCAGTGCTGTTAATTTAGTTCTTAGTCTTTGGTTTCCCCAGATATCAGTGAAAGCCCTTCTCATTTTACAAATTTATCACACCAATTAAAAATCACATGGATATTCCTTTTAGTTTGTATGTGCACCGTCAAGCAGGTGTAATATAAAATAGTGTTTTGCGTAATATCTGTTGTTTCATCAATATGTGTATTGCTACTACTCTAGTCAAATACATACAAATTTTAGAATTCATTTAAATCTCATGAATACGAAAATAAATGTGAAGTGTCACTTGATTGGATACAAAGAGTGGGTGGTGATGTAACCAAGGGGTGTTGATATAAACAAGTAGATAAAACTGGTTTTGCTAATGGTAAATGTAAAGTGTTATGATGTATTAGAAGCATAGATTATGTATCATTAGTTTTAGACTTGGATATATGTTTAATCAGTGGCATTTAAATGAAAGGGGGGGACGACTAAGCCGCTATTTTCTGTTGAAGCTACGTGTGTCTCGGATTAAAATTGATCATAAGGAGGAAGCATCGCAAAAAAGCCCTTTAGCCTCTAGCGCTTGTCATGACATAACTCCTCAACAGTATAAATAACCCGACACTCTCATTCTCAGAAACTATTATCGATCTGAAAAGATATATTCATTGTCCTGAGTGCTCATGGGTTCGAGTTTAGGAGTAATAAAACACCGAGCAATACAATTGTATACACTACTTTTTAGATATTGATACGTAAACCGAGTCAGTGAATTCATGCAATAATCTTAGGTGTTCAAAATGTTTGACGGATTTGAATTTCCACACACGCATTTTTTCTAAAGACAGTTTAATATATCATAACATTATAATATGAGAGACAATTTGTCGTCGCAACAGAATAGTAACGTGATTGAATACAGGCATTTATAAACCCGAAGGTCATTACAGGTGCGAGTGAGACAGACATTTTCTACACAATTTCAATAGAGACGATCATCCCTACTTTTCACCATCTCTAGTTTAATTCAACACTTGATGCAATAACCCTAACCAATTCAGGGGGTTTGCAGCAGGAAGGTTAACACAGAAAATGGAGTGTGCCGTCCTCGGGATCATTCTAGACCACCACGGCTCGAGTCCAGGCGATCGTGCATCAAACTATGAGGGTCGCTCTCCCAAATTAAACTTTTTGAAGCCTATATGTACCTTTGTGTGATTGGGAATGGGGGTCAACTGGCGTGGTGCTTCTGTTGGATTTGACATTTATTTATATTTTTATAAAACCTCAAGTGCAGCGGGTATCCTTGAGTTTAACAGGGGGCCAGGGGCAAGATCCCTTGGGGTTGTGCCACCTCAACGAATTATTGTGGGTTTCTTTGTTTGCTTTAAAGACGCAACAATTTCTTGAATGATTAAATCAATGTCTTGCCTATTTTGAACATAAAAGAAACACATTTTGGAAATCCATTTGAGTGATAGATACACTTGGTCCTTATACTGTGTGTTACCTCACGTTGGGAGATGATGTCAGCTTGTATTCGATCTAGAGATTTTCTTCAATGCAATAGCAAATAAGAATGTCAACCCTGTAGTAAAAATGTTGCACCTATGACCAGGGGTGTTGTGCCACTCAGCTTGTCGATCGGAAGCCACTTTTAAATCAAAATTTGGTTGTCATAGAATTGGTGGCGCTATACCGATAAGTCGTGACTGTAGCAGACGACGCGACGCTGGCCACGCGTCTCTCAGACGACCCAATATGGCAGCGGGAGTGCACCATTTTGAATTATTTTTAACAGTCATCGTCCGGTTAACGATGAAAATTCTTCTAATTATGATGAATTTGTCAAAATGATAACATTAACATTCCCGTTTAGGTGTTATTCCTATACGAATTCAAAACGTCTGTGTAAATCTACCGCGAGAACAGCGCCACCAAACCTATGCCGACCAAAAATGACGTTAAACCAGGTTAACATGTCATTTTATTCCTGTATACATGTTTTACAATTGGTGCTGGTATTGTATATATCCTACCAGTTTTATCTTTTATCCTCCAATCTGTGTAGCCTACTTTTAAATTGTAGTTTTTAATTTGTTGATTTTTAAATTGTTTTATACCTGTATGCATGTCTTACAATTGGTTCTGGTATTGTATATATCTTACCAGTTTTATCTTTTATCCTCCAATCTGTGTACTTTTAAATTGTAGTTTTATAATTTGTTGATTTTTAAATTGTTTTAAATTGTAAAGCGCTTTGGGGTTTTTACGAAAAGCGTTTCTAAAATGCAGCTTAGTAGTAGTAGTAGTAGTTAAAAACGTGCTAAACCCTGGTCATGGACGCATTCCGGACGATTACCATAATTTATATAAATATGCAAAAGGGACCGTTTTCGCTACGTACATCAGTGTAGCACTTTCATATCCCAAAATTAATAGAATCCCTGCTATGACCTGATTATTTGCTGACATCCTGCGAGGTTTAGATAATACACAGTATATACAGGGTTTGTAAAAATACCTGTAATAGTGGAAAGAAGCCATTTTGGTTTTTTCAAAACCAAGTTGAAGTTTGAAACATTTTAAACGATAAAGAATACCATAGTTGTTCACACTTTGTGTGAAAAAAATGAAGTCAATATCATATTTCATTTGCCTTTGGTGAACCTTTTACCTGTGCACCCATTTCACACGTTTGTCCATGCGAGATACCCTAAAACATGCATATGATCCCAAAATGTGTCTCTCATTTAAATTTTGAAACTTGAGTACATTTGTGATGTTATTGAAATTAAATGCATCCTTTCTTGTTTACATGCGAGTTAACATAATTAATTTATCTTACCCATGCTATGAATTGCTTATAATGTTCTAAATTTGAATACAAATCTGACATTTTCCAAATGTTTGTTGGCGGGATATTCAAATATGAAAATGCAATAACTGTGTGCAATTTCAATTCACTGTGCAATGGGCCGCAAACAGGTAGTGCAGCAAAGAGGGTCACCAAAGACAAATGGAAAATGTGATCGACTTCATTTTTTCACACAAAGTTGGGGGAAGAATATGTCATTCTTGCAACGTTTAAGAAGTTTCAAAATTCAACTTGGTTTGGAAACAAAATGGCTTCTTTCCACTATGGCATTTTTGTTGGACTCGCCCTGTAGATACTTATTCTGTGGATAAAATTACTTTCACTATGGAATAAATATAATCTTAGATTAAACAAAGAATATCTGGAATTTAATCCAAAATTCATACATCCTTTCATACATCCTTTATAAATAAATGATGTACTTATTGGAAAGGGCTTTAGTTAGTATGTGGAAGTTCCCCCATTTCTCTTGGGTCCTTTTCAGCCTTTGTACAAATATCAGTTGTTAAGTTCCAAACTAATCAGTTCAAAAGCCCTCAGGGACAAACAGCAATGTAATCCCTTCATGAGACCCCTCCGCCCAATATACAGAATAACAAGAACCAATCAGAAATATACAATTACAACAGATTAGAATACAACATGTAATATTATATTGTAACACATGTCTTACTCAACAACCTTGTCTTCAAACTTCAGAAAACAAATTACAAATAATCTTATTCTCACGACTGCACATTAATTCATCCTAAATCTCTAGTTATATACCAATTCTACGCATTCTATCAATTTTGGCTCAATCCCCTACTGCAGTATCTTGTTATCTTCCCAAGGCTCTATGTGTATATTGATAGGAATTAAGAGATCTGACAAACTAAATGATTGAAAGAAAAATCATTTGCAAGGATTACTTTATATCTCATATGACGTACATAGTAATATAGGTTAGATCATACTCCATTGTCAAGGTACAAGAGAGACCTTCCGTGTATGGGACTAGCGGCAATCTTGGCGTATCACAAAAGAGTAAATTTGCAACACCATTCGAACCCCATATCTCCCCATTCAATTCAATCTGGTGAATGACCCCACAGTAGGCTATAGCTATATGAACAGATTGAACAATGTCCTCTAAGATGGTCGCTAATCCCAAACACTGAAGGTCTCTATTCAGGGCAATGCGTGGCCTGCGTGATGGTGAGAAACAATGGAAAACATCACTGGCACTACAGTTACAATCCACCCATTCAACATTCGCATCGCCTGCCAGGATTCGAACCACAGCCTGTCCACTTAAAAGTCAAGCGTTTCAGTGTATAGACCAGACTTTCCCTTCAGGATCAGGCTGACATACTTATACCTCTTGAACGAAATAAACACAAACACCACATGCTAGAATCTCAAACTGAAATACTGATTCCACCCCTTTTGTCAACTGGACATCACTTTTACATTTTACACCTGCCCGCTGTAATCGCAAAAGAAATAACTGAAATTCTAATGTACTGTTTTACGTCGAACAGTGAACATTGCTTGTTACTTTTCTTACTGACAAGATACAGCATAGCGTATATGAACAGGAAAACATTGTCCCATCAGAAGTTAAAAATTCAAAAAGAATGATGAAGCTTGAGTATGCCCTACTCAACCCAACAATTTCAACACTGATATAAAAGCAGATCCTGTTCTTGCGTGAAGATAACAAGAGGAAATTACTTCAACTATAGCACAAATTCTACACATTTCATCACCTTCACTGCATCAAAACCTAACATGGAACGAACGCTATTAATAGGCGTATTTCTTTCCTGTATTTTGAAACTTCATTCATAAGAATCAAGTGGATACTTTACAGTTGTGGACTGAAAGTAAACAGATCAATGCAAAAAAACAAAGTTGAAATCAATGACATCCCTTAGAAAAAACAGCGTTTTCCCCGTTAGATGTGGCTACTAAAAGTATCAAACTTAAAAAAGTATCCACTCAAATATTGTGAATGAGGTGTACTGTAGAGAAGAAATTTGCTCTGCTTGATACCGAGTACTGATTTTAAAATAGCTACCATAAAAGCACCTGGTCAGGACCGTTTTGCTGGACACCAGCCATAGGTTAATGGCCTAATGCATAGTGAATGGTATGATTGAACTGTTTCAAAACCTGACAATATATGTCATAATAATGTTTACATTATCAACATTGAGCAATAATGTAGGGCTCTACAAAGATGCTTGTTTTGTCGCTTCAGCTGAACTAAGGTTCGATAGCGAAAATAAATTGTCCATATATAAGTATAACAAGACAGTTTTCTACCGATGCCAAAGTGACCATTGGTCAGAGATTGAATGGTGTATCCGAATTGTAATTTGGTCAATCAATCAATCAAGTTGGAGCTACAGGCAATTTTTTTGTAATGCATGATTTATAATGATTACACTTTAAGGGACAACATAATTGATTATACCAAAGGCACATAATCCAATTTTCAACTAATTATCATCATCAATCTACATTGATTTTTGGATGATTTTTTTTTTGCAATACGGCATACATGAATTGCTCAAATATTTAAAATGGTTTTGATAGGAATATATAGCCAGCCTACTTGCGATATCAAAATGAATTGAAACATTTGCCATTGGGAGCAGCTAATTTTTCAGAGCCAAAATATGTAGTTATTCCAGATAATGACAACTAGTTATGGGGCTTGGAAAAGTTCAATATGTTGAAAATTATTTTGCACCAAATACAGCGTGTCCCAAAAACTGGGTCCAAAACTTTCAGAACTTTTTAGAAAAATAAATAAATAACCTTCTGAGACTGTGCCATCTTTGAAGAAGTTCAAGAACCATTTCTCGCACTTGCACCGTGAGTTTGAAATTGTTTACCTGCCAGTCGGTTGCCGGGTACTTTTTCCAGGCATGGTATCAGGACAACAGTTGCTCTGTTTTTGTATATATTCAACGACAAGGTTACTACTGCAATGGGTATTTATAATGATGAATATGCCAAAATACCTATATGCCTAATTTAACCCTTCTCTACCAAACATAAGATATTTCAGAGAATATACACCATGCACATGATGTAGGGAAAACTTGCACACAACGCAAATGCAAGGCATAAGGTGGATTATTGCTAAATTGGAAAAATCAGGTTCTAACCACGCTATGTTGAAAGCTTTGTATTTCAGAAAGTTGCCATTTGATTAGTCTCACATTTTAACCAATTAAGGTCAGGTATATGTACCTTAATATCCTCAAATATGAAGCAGCTACGTTTCCAACTTTTTAAGTTACAAGCTCTGCAGATTTTGGGCCCAGTTTTTTGGGACACGCTGTACATGTACCCATGATTTAGCAAGAATCATCCAGAGAGGGTTCCTTTAAAGTGGTACTTAAAAAGTTACTATCTATATCACTTTCAAATATTTGCTAATTACATTGTCTAACAGAACCATAGTTCAGCTGGAGCGACAAAACAAGCGTCTTTGTAGAGCCATACATTATTGCTCAATGTTGATAATGTAAACATTATTATGACATATATTGTCAGGTTTTAAAACAGTTCAATCATACCATTCACTATGCATTAGGCCATTAACCTATGGCTCGTGTCCAGCATGATTAATTCCCTTTATGGTTTCAATCAAGATGTCTAATCTGTTCAAAACATCCATTTATTTTCCACTCTGGGTCACAAAATTTAATTAAGCTGCTGCTATAAACACATTCTATATCTCCTATAAACACAGTTGCAGAAAAGTCTTGCATTTATAGTTCTTCAACAGCACAGAATTGTAAATGGAATAGAAATTATGCAGGCTCAATAGAATTACTTAAAAGGAGGTCGTTAGTCCAAATGTAAGTACGCCCCCGCCTCCGCCCCCGGATGGACCCAGAGGTAAACCAGCTTAAATGAGGTGGAGAGACAGCACATGGAAGGGCTGCAACAAGTGTTAACCATTATTAGAAGCATACAGGAAGGCTCAAATTGGTAAAGATTGAAAAACAGAATCTTGCATAGGACAATAAAGGGTGTCCCACAAAAAAAACCACCAATATTAAAGTCCAAGTCTAATAATGCCTGCAATATAATGGGGAACATGTTTCCTATTTACTATGTTTATTTCATCAAAATATCTTTATCCGTTCCGATATGGCAGGACATTATTAAAAATCAGTAAAAACCTGTTTTTCACTTTCAGCGTATTTCAATTAATAAAAATCACACCAAACTTCGAAACTGCTGTACACAAAACTGAAATAAATCGCTCAAGCAGAACAATTCCCTCACACCATTCAAACATTGCTTCATAAATATCGCCAACAGTTGATATCTATTAATTTGTTGTGGAAATCAACAGAGGACAGCAAAAGTCCTGCATATCATTGAAAATACGCTTTGTGCCGAACATGGTCAATGGTTTTATGAATTTCAAAAGAGGTCATTTTGGTCAAACTTGAAATCTACCATTTTTACAAAAGAGTCCATAGTTTCTGTCAGAAACATCTACATTTTTTAAATTCAAAATTCCTAAGAAAGCAAAATATATGTAGGTGTTGGAATCATAAGCACTTTGACCAATAACATTGGTATTTATAGCAAAATAAACGCACCGTTCCCGGTAAAAATCATTCTGGGACACCCTGTATCAATGAATGAAGTTGGAGAAAGGCACCAATATGTAAGTAATTCAACAATGAGATACGTGTATTTGCCTGTTAAAGGCCACGAAAAACACACCACCCTGTTCAATGGGTAAACAGACCTTTCAGATAGGGTCGGTCGTTTTTGTTTGTTGTTTTTTACCAACATTTCAAGAATTTAAGGTGAATTTTCAACAATTTTCAAATTTTCAACAATTTTAAAAAAATTGGTCGGTCGGGCCCGTAGAACAGGTTTTTCCGCTGTGGCCTTACCTGGGCTATTAAAACAAAACACTGAATGTCAATTACATGAGACAGACTGGCTGCAGTCAGCATTTATAAATGTTTATTGTATTAGCATTTTTAAATGTTAAATGAAGCAGCCTTTTTAAATTAGGGTTAATTTTGCAACAAACACTACAACTTTAGATGGAAGAGCAAATTCTATCATAAGGAAGATGAATAATGTTACTGGCCATTGCAGAAGAAAGAAAGAAAAAGAAGAACAAAACCCCACTACCCACTTGATAATGTTTCTATGACACAAGTGACTATGTCCAATACTGAATAATAGAAGGCTCACAAGCAAATTCAAAAGTGTTTGTATCCATAAGATTTTTGACATAAAAATAGCTATAATCAAACTTTTTCACTTGTTATCATCAAAACGTCATTTTTGGACAACGGCGGGTATGGTTTAAGCCCTCGATATGTAGATATTCTAGTTGAAGCCCCTCCCTTCTCCCCCCCCCCCCCCCCCCCGACTAAAGGGCAAACAAAAATGTATGGTGCATTGGCCGCATTACTGATAGGATAGACCAACATGGAAGTCCTTCATAAATGTCCATCAAAAGACAAACACCTGTCACATGACCTTCTGAAAAAATCTCTCAACTATCAAGGGCTCAGAAACACAAGGCATCATCTCCATTTTTTCAAAAAAGAAATTTTGGTATCACAATTTTCAGAAAGAAATTCTCTTTCCAGTAACACACAGCCTTATCTCCATAACACAACCCCTTTCAAAGTTATAGCCAGTATCACAAGGCCTCATCTCCATCTTCCCAATGTGTTTACAAATCTTCAATAGTCTTTTTCTCAAAATGGTCAAAATGGAGATTAAGGCCTTGTGTTTCTGAGCCCTAGATATATCACAAAATTAATGCAGTCTCGGTTTGTCACTAATTTACGTCATAATAAGTAACTTGAATAACTACTTGGATGAGGTTGAACATATCTACTCTAATACAATCTGATAATATAAAGGCTATTTGTGTATCTGGCAACAAATTGCCTGAAGTACAAAAATAACTCTCTAAACTAAAGTGGATCACTATTTTGACGGATCAAATTTATGTAATGATATCAACTTGGCAAGTTGTTCTTATACAGCTAATCCCAAAAATGATCTGCTAGAGGGTGTTTGTGTATCTAACAACCAATGCTACTTCCTGATGCAGCATCACCAATTCTCTGGCTCATCACCTTACTGATGGTTCAAGCTCACGTAATAACATCAATCTTACGTCCTCATATACGAACCACTCTCTAAATTATTTGTGCTAGAGGGTGTTTGCGTTAACTGACAACCAATGCTTCTGCCCGCGGTATCAACAATTCACTAAATTGGAGCAGATCAGCATGTTAATGGATCAAATCATTTTTTCATTAAGTGCAATTTTTGGCATGGCCAATGCCAGGCTGTGATGTACCAATGAGCTAAGGAAGCCTGACAGCAGCACTTACCTAATATAGGTCAAGGGCTATTTGCTATTATAGGCATGAATCAAAAAACTAAAAACTGATTAGGCTTTATTAAAAGAAATCATTTTTTAGTTAGTTAATTGATGCGCGTTAGAAGAAGAAAACAAATATTTTTAAAAATTTTTAAATTTTATTTATTTAAAAAAAAAAAAATTAAAATATCCAAAATGCCACCGATTTTTCAGATTTTCATTGATCACATCATTCTTAAATACAAAAGGTCACTTTTACAAGGATTTCAGTATTTTATATTTATAAAAAAAACACCTTACAAAAACGGCGCATTCCGCATAAGGTTTTGAAAAACTGAAGAGCTTTGAGACAAAAGATTTTTTTTAATATAGCCTTATGTAAGTCTGTTAGCTTCGGTTTTCAAGATGTATTACTGAATTTTTGGCTATACCTCTATCGCCTGTTGCCAAACTGAATACCGATATGATACTGATACAATGACAGAGATGGACGGTTATGGATGCATGAAAACAATACTTCATCAAGGGTCATAAAACTATATAAACGGACACCTCAGGAATAATGCAGGGTAGCCAAAAAGTGTCGATACCTTTTTAATATCACTGGTAAAATTATTAACAGTATCAAACTGACAACATATTTGGATAGAGAAAACTAGAATTATTTTGATACCATGCGCTTACAATAACAGCTATCTGTGTTGCCAAAGTAACTGTAAACTGTACTTTCATACGAACCTATGTAATGAATTGAAAGGATCCGGAGAGATGTAGTGAAGAGAAAGGTTTTCCACTGTGATTTTAAATTGAAATATTAATTATGTTGTGCACAAAATGTAAAAAGTTCAAGTTTTTCTTGTGAGGAACATGCAGCTCGTGATTAGACACCTGGCATTCTGGGAGTTAACAAAATAATGTAGGGTATTGTGAGGCCAAACAAAGAAGATAGTCTGTTTCAGAAACATTGTGCAAAAAAGGTAAGTGCTGTGCGATTTTTTTTTAATTCTTTTTTTAGAAAATAGGCTATGAGGTATGCAATTTTTTTTATTTTTGCTACTTTTTTTTGCTTATCCAAGCTTACGGAGAACTTTTTTAAACTTTTTTTTTTAAAATCAAAAAAAAAAATCAAAAAAAAAATCAAAAAAAGAAAGAAAAAAGAAGAAGTTTTTTAGCCCCCAGCACATAGACCTACGCGCCGTAGATCATTTCACATACCAATGCGGGCGGGATGCTGAGACAGACCTTCTTCTTTGTTTGGCCTGAGTTATGTGACCAAACCTTTCAGCATGTGTATCTCCTAATAAATTCATCAGGTTTGCAGGAACAAATAATTGAGATTTTCATCTTTCAAAACCAGAAATTTCAATTATTTATCTTTCAGCATGTGTTATGTATATTAATTGAGGGGCCTCTGGAAATTGGCCAAGTTTGGTAACTAATCCAAATATGTTTTCAGTTTTATACTATGAATCATGTTATTAAAGATATAAAAGGTATTAAAATATTGGGAAACCCTATTACTATAGAGAAGAAAAGGAATGTATAACAATTTTTTAAGGGAAATCACAACAATAACAAGCGGTAGTTACATGGAAAAGCCATGAAAATTGCAAGGTAAATTATTGTGTGCTAAAACAACAATAACACGAACAGACCTACATGTACTGTTTCAAGAGTTTAAACCAATCTTAACTATACAAAAGTTATACAACTGTAATTAAAGCAAATACCAATAGGTGGACTCATCTAGTTGACATCCAAGTTGCTACTGAATTCCACATACATATGTAATTATTTAAAGGTAGATGTTCCGATTTTCAACTTGAAGTTTTCTATTCTACATGAAAGGTCATCCTTAAAAAAGCCGTGTTCCAAAGTTTGAGTTGCATAGCTCTAATGGTTCTTATTTTAGATGCACAAGATGCTGTGAACTGTACCCATTGAGTAGTACACAAACTATATCGGTGGTTACCACCATTCGCGGTAATTGGACGTTATTTCATCGATTTCTCCGTAATTATACTGATTTAGGCCGTCAAATTTCAGTATGATGATGAGAAAAATATGAGCTTTCATATGATATGAAAATTTCCGTATGTTTGAAATAATTCTGTGTTACGAAAATGTGATCAGGTCATCTACCTTTAAATCAATCGGTGCCATTTTGACAGGACTACTTGTCCTTTGTGTATTTTTTTGTTTGGGCTTTCAAAAGAAATTTTGTCCAGACACCCAATTCATAGTATGTGTTGCAGGTATTGCTAGAAGCTGATAACACAAAATGGGAATAATATGATGCTTTTGAATACTGATAGCACCCACATAATAGTATGCATCTACTGCTGAAGGCATAATTGCTATCTATTGCTGATATCTACTGCTGATAACATGATTGTTGTCTACATAGGCCAAACATATTTTGTTGTTGTGTTGCGCTCAGCGACCCACCCTAAAACCTCAAAAATCAGGGTCACAATTTTTTTTTTTAAGATTTAAATTTTACCTAATTTGTCAAAATATTACTATTTTCGGGTTGAAATGATAAAATTGGCTTGAATAGATTGCTTTTAAACTATTATCACACTAGAAACATTAGTCAAATTGACATTAACTAATTTTGTCTTGTCATGAACCATGGTTTGTCAGTAATAGCTGTCAGCAAAAAAAGAAAGGGAAATCGACTGACCGACCAATCCAACGTCCAGAATTTTGGCTGATAGCATAATTGCTATCTACTGCTGGTAATACAATTGCTATCTACTGCTAATTGCCATTTGCTGTTGATAGCATAATTGCCATCTACTGCTGGTAATACAATTGCTATCTACTGCTAATTGCCATTTGCTGTTGATAGCATAATTGCTATCTACTGCTGGTAATACAATTGCTATCTACTGCTGATTGCTATTTGCTGTTGATAGCATAATTGCTATCTACTGCTGGTAATACAATTGCTATCTACTGCTGATAGCATAATTGCTATTTGCTGATGATAGCGTAATTGCCATCTACTGCTGATAGCATAATTGCCATCTACTGCTGATAGCATAATTGCCATCTATAGCATAATTGCTATCTACTGCTGATAGCGTAATTGCCATCTACTGCTGATAGCATAATTGCTATCTACTGCTGATAGCATAATTGCTATCTACTGCTGATAGCATAATTGCTATCTACTGCTGATAGCATTATTGCTATCTACTGCTGATAGCATAATTGCTATCTACTGCTGATAGCATAATTGCTATCTACTGCTGATAGCATAATTGCTATCTACTGCTGATAACACAATTGCTATCTACTGCTGATTGCTATTTGCTATTGATAGAATAATTGCTATCTACTCCTGATAGCATTATTGCTATCTACTGCTGATAGCATAATTGATATCTACTGCTGATAGCATGATTGCTATCTACTGCTGATAGCATAATTGTTATTTACTGATGATAGCATAATTGTTATTTGCTGCTGATAACATAATTGCCATCTACTGCTGATAGCATAATTGCCATCTACTGCTGATAGCATTATTGCTATCTACTGCTGATAGCATAATTTCTATCTACTGTTGATAGCATAATTGCTATCTACTGCTGATAGCATAATTGTTATTTACTAATGATAGCATAATTCTTATTTACTGCTGATAACATAATTGCCATCTACTGCTGATAGCATAATTGCCATCTACTGCTGATAGTATATTTGTTATTTACTGCTGATAGCATAATTTAAATATACTGTTGATAGCATAATTGCTATCTACTGCTGATAGCATTATTGCTATCTACTGCTGATAGCATAATTGCTATTTGCTGATGATAGCGTAATTGCCATCTACTGCTGATAGCATAATTGCCATCTACTGCTGATAGCATAATTGCCATCTACTGCTGATAGCATAATTGCCATCTACTGCTGATAGCATAATTGCTATCTACTGCTGATAGCATAATTGTTATTTACTGATGATAGCATAATTTCTATCTACTGCTGATAGCATAATTGCCATCTACTGCTGATAGCATAATTGCTATCTACTGCTGATAACACAATTGCTATCTACTGCTGATAGCATAATTGCCATTTACTGCTGATAGCATAATTGCTATTTGCTGATGATAGCATAATTGCCATCTACTGCTGAGAGCATAATTGCCATCTACTGCTGATAGCATAATTGCCATCTATAGCATAATTGCTATCTACTGCTGATAGCATAATTGCTATCTACTGCTGATAGTATAATTACCATCTACTGCTGATAGCATAATTGTTATTTACTGCTGATGCTAATATAATTATTTTGTTTGTTTAAATGTATAGGTAAATTATTTATCTCTTCTGATGTCACAGCCAGCATTATAATGACAATAACAGACATCATCAAGGTACTACATCATTTATCATTGATTTGTGTAATTAAGGGTTTAGCGATTGCATCATCAATTTAAATGGTAGCAAATGTAATCAAATTTAGCAATGACATTGGTTCATCCATTATTTGATTACTTAGGTGCATTCTTGATCATGACTTAACGTTACATTGATAGTAATGGACATCATCCAGGTACTAATATCGTTGTTGTGATATAATCACACGCCTAATGCCAAATATTACAACCACAGCGCAACATTCATTGTAATTGAACGGTAGTAAATATAATTAAATTTGAAAATCAAATTTAGGGATGATATTTGATATTGGCTCATCCATCAATCGGTTAGTTAGATGCATCCTGGGTCATGTCATCATTCATAGCAATTATACGAAATAAACAAAATGATCAATCAATGGACTAATTCAATAAAGTGGATATTGAATAAGTTGTAGTACAGTCCACCATTTCCAGCCAATACCCTAACCCTAAACCAAGGCATCATGAGGAGTGTGCTGTTGTGCCAGTCTGTCCTCTATCGAAGGGTTTTCACAGACGACAAAGGAGTCTATGAGCGTGTTTCTACTGGGGCACTGCAAAAAGTAAACGCTAATAAATGCTAAGTTTTAATCGGTAAGTTTTTCATCCCCCCTGTTTCTACTCGCAAAAAGTTACCGCTAAGTGTGTTGATCCTAGTCGATGGGCCACGACATTTGACAATGCCACCGCACCTGAAAAACATTGCTTCACAATGTGTATAACCCAGCGTGACACTGATTAATCACCTTTCTGTTTCTATTGGGTTTATTGCCGATTATTGCCGGTTCCAAACCTGGTTTGTGAATTTTTACCGGGTTCTGCCTGTTTCTACTGGGCAAACTTAGCGTTTATTAGCGGTTTCTTTCCCAATAGAAACATGCTCTATATTACTTTCAACTAAGTCTATGGCATAGTATACCATATATAAATGATCGCACCTTGGCACACTTGTCAAGTTATACTGCCTGTTATGAGTGTACATCTAGCAAGTAAAAGTAGCCTCAGTCGAGTCTTCAATCAGAGTTTCAGGCAGGTCTCTGATAGAACCCTCAAAAAGTTAAATTAGGCACAAGAAGCTTATGGTATTGTGGTTATCAACTGCTGATAGCATCGCACATTAACTCTTGTCTGACATCACAGGACAAAACATTACAGTGATAATAATGGAATCATCCATCATCAAGCAAATCATACATCAGCCAGGTACCTATATCGCTGATATGACGTTAACAAGTGCCTTAACGCCAAAACTGCATCTTCAATCTCAGATCACCATCCATACTAACTGAATGATGTTAAATGAAATCAAATTTGAAAATCAAATTCAGTGATATTGGCTCATACGTTAATTGCTTATTTATAACGCATCGTTCATATCATCATTCGTAGCAATTGGTTGGTTGGTTCGGTCCTGTCATGACTGACAGCTCGTGACCTTACAGATACTACGCCACAAATAACGATTTTCAGCAAAGGAGTAACAATCACGGAGCGGGTGTCCAGTAATCAACTTTATTTGGTCAATCCACCGGGAACGAGGTCTGCCTCTCTTGCGCTTCGCTTCAATCATGCCTTGCATGATCATCTTCTCTAGGTTATTACCCTTGAGATATGGCCGAAGTAGCTCAGCATATGGGTGTTGATAGCATAAAGAAGTCGTTTAGACACCCCTATTTCTTCAATAATACTGGCATTGGTCCTTCTCATTGTCCATACGATACGAAGCATACGCCTCCAACACCACATCTCGAAAGCAGCAAATCTGTTTTTGTCAGCTTTGGTTAGGATCCACGTCTCACACGCATACATGGCTATTGGAAATACAAGGGCTTCGACAAGCCTGGTTTTTTCATAGCAATTACATAAAATAAATAAATCAATCAATCAAACGACTAATAAGGTGGTTATTGGTTTGGTTGTACCAGAGATTGCCACTAGTCCTTAACCCTTACCAGTAAAGCTATGTTTTTTGTGCGTATCAGGGGGAGGGGGAAAAAGTACTCTTTTTTTTTACCCGAAAAATCACCCAGCAGCCCCCGAGATTCGATCGCGGGACCATCCGCACCCCAGTCTGTCCCTCTACCAACTGAGCTAAGCTGGCAGCGCATATGCGGGCTAAAACTTCCTGCCCACATATGCCCGCGGTAGGTGACGTCATCGAGGCAATGCAGCAGCGCGTGCGTGGAGATATTTTCTAGCAGTGAGATTTAGTGAGATTCAGTTGGCTTAGGGTTAAGGGGCCTTGCCCTTTTACAAGTAGAGGAAAACTTCAAGTACCATTCAGTGAGGTGTTAATCACCGATCCTTTTTCACTCCTTTTAACAATATAGTACAAGGCGGTTCTCGAACGGCGCGTCTCGCCTGTTCATCAAAAGTGACTTGAAAGAAATGATGATGAAACATATGATACAATGTAGCACTGTCACAGAGGTATGCATTGTATTTAATGCAAGGGATGCAATGCCTTAAGGGATGCTCAAATGTTACCCAGTACTAAAAAATTTGCGGAACACAAACGAATCGTTTCCGCTTTATGGCCCTTCAAAGTTTAGATGGTACCCCACCCCCTTTGGACTATGCAGTGGCGGCGCCAGCATCATAAAAAAAGAATTGGGGGGGGGGGGGGGGGCAAAAGGAGGCAAGACATTTTAGGGGGACCCCAGACGATCTTGAATGACCTCCATTGACCTTGAAAATTTAATCAACAAAAAGAATACTCCCCCCCCTTCCAACTCCCATCAAGATAGGATAAGATAAGATAAGATCTATTTGACCCATATTGACCTTGAATGACCTCTGATGACCTTGATAATTTTAATCAGCAAAAAGAACACACCATCCCCCTTCCCTCCACCAAATCCCATCAAGATAGGCCTTACGGATCTTATTTGACCCCAGATGACCTTGAATGACCTTGAAAAATTAATCAGCAAAAAGAACACACCACACCCCTTCTCTCCATCAAAGATAATCAAGATAGGCCTTACAGATCTTATTTGACCCCAGATGACCTTGAATGACCTCGAAAAATGAATCAGCAAAAAGGACACATCACACCCCCTTTTCTCCACCACATTCAATCAAGATAGGCCTTACTGATCTTATTTGACCCCAGATGACCTTGAATGACCTCGTAAAATTAATCAGCAAAAAGAACACACCATCCAGCTTCCTTCCACCAAATCCCGTCAAGAGAGGCCTTACGGATCTTATTTGACCTTGAATGACCTCTGATGACCTGGAAAAATTTAATCAGCCAAAAGAACACACCAACCCTCTTCCGTCCACCAAATCCCATTAAGATAGGCCTTACGGATCTTATTTGAAAAATTAATCAGCAAAAAGAACACACCATCCCTCTTCCGTCCACCAAATCCCATCAAGATAGGCCTTACGGATCTTATTTGACCCCAGATGACCTTGAATGACCTCCAATGACTTTGAAAATTTAATCAGCAAAAAGAATACACCACCCCCTTCCCTCCACCAAATCCCATCAAGATAGGCCTTACGGATCTTTTTTGACCCCATATTTGACCCCGATGACCTTGAATGACCTCCAATGACCTTGAAAATCTAATCAGCAAAAAAACACACCACCCCCTTTCCTGACATCAAGTCCCATCAAGATAGGCCTTACGGATCTCCAGATATCACGTCACAAAGGTATTTCTTAGCACACGGCGGACGGCGGACGGCGGACAGAAATAGTGATAACATAGTCTCTTCCTGATTACATCAGGCGAGACAAAAAAGGATCGCGGTTTCCTCGTTCTTCCTCTACTTGTAAAAGGGCAAGGCCCCTAAATCTGTTTTACATCAAATACAAATTCCCTTTCATTACAATTGTTATAACTACTTACCACAGTTAAGAGGTTGAACTTGGCTCTGGTTAGCAGATTTCCTAAGTCTTGCATTTCTGTGAAGGGTGAAATGTGTGGCGCAAAACCCTAGAAACAAAATAACAATAAGACAAGATATTTGAGATAAATTATTTACTGAAATATCTATCTTTTTATCTTACATTAGAGGAACTCACTCTCGTTATGAAGCTCATCTCTGATTTCTTTAACCATCTGTAAATAAGAAACCAGTTGAGTAGTTGGCTAGAGCATTTTCTGTCCCTGACCCTAACCCAAACAAGGTTTTTAACTGATATCGCAATTTTGGAAGAAAAAACGACAAATAAATCGCCGCGACCCGACAGGGGATCGAACCGGGAATCCTCCGTATCTGAAACCCTGGACCTCCTAGGCAAGAGGTGGCTCTCAGCTACTCGTTCGTGCAGTATATTGCGCTTACTACATGTATATAGGCTCGGTTGATTACGTCATCGAGAACCGTCTGCACATGCACTTGGAGATAGGCTTGGCTGTAGTCATTTGTAGTACTCAGGTAGGTAAGGGTTAATGCAAGGGCATGGGTGCACTTGCTGTACTGGGTCATACAATTTGCTTTTTATGTTGAAGTATGGGACATGGATCATGCTCGTTCATTTTGTTGTTGAACTTGGATGGGTAGGACTGCGTCACTATAAATATATTCTACTTGAATCATTATCTATCTGAAGAAATGAAGAAAAATATGCATAAGTCTGATTTCTGGCTATTGGTGTATGTTACAGATACAATTTTGTTATCTCTACAATTTCATCTAGAAGTGATATTTTTAGTGCAATTCCTGCATATGCTGAGGCCAAGCCAAGACGTGAAAAAGTGAGCATAATAAAATCTTGTTTTTTACCTAGGGAGCTGAGATTATATCAGTTTAGCCTGGCGAAAGACAAAATTCATCAAGAATTCTAAATAAATACCATTTCATCATACATGTACGACAAGTAAGTTTGATGAAATGTTCAATCTCCTTTAATCTTTTTTTCTTTGTATTATTCTCAATTCATTTTTGAACCATGTGAGATTCAGACTATATTGAGGTGGACCAAGTAGGAAGGCAAAAAGATACAAATCTTACGCCGTGATCAGATACATCATTGAGAGAAATATTCATTTTTTCTCTCTCCGGGCGCAAAAGTAATCCAAGCGTATGTGCGTGATTATGGTCACACACACGCTATATCAGCCACATGCACTTGGCATTCATGTGATGCACAGTACACTTGTTGCCTTCACGCGAGCCCGCGTCATTCAGTATTCAATCACCACTGTAAGGAGGCTTCGCCAATTTGGAGCTGATCAAACTATAGGTGTAAACATGCTATAACAGTTTTAACTTTTTGGACTATGCAGATATAATACTTTTGTCTTATTTTCTTACTGTTTTGTAGCATTGGTGGGTGTTAGTAGAGTACATGTTTAAATGTTGGAAATAAACACAACACCAAAAGTAAGTCCCCCCTACACAATTCGTCATAACATCGTAAGATAAAACATTTTACCAATAAAACTTAGTTAGAAATAATCCTATGACTGTTTCCTAAGTGGTGTTTGAAAATGAAAGATGTCCATGACTTCATGGCTGAATAAGCTCAAAAATAAGACAAAAACTGCCCTTCTCAAAAGTCACAACTCAATATGCTAATATCTGAGCCAAGAATGGGATTTACATGGCTGAATGATCATGAATTGATTACACATTACAGTAAATTTTGCTCAGCCACAGGTACTTTTCCATTAGTGAGAAGCAATTCATACACTTTTGTTGTGATTTTTGAGAAGGGCAGTTTTTGTCTTCCATTTGAGCTCATTCAGCCATGAGGTAATGGAAATCTTTCATTTTCAACCATCACTTAGGAAACAGTCATAGGATTATTTCTAACTAAGTTTTATTAGTAAAATGTTTTATCTTACGATGTTATGACGAATTGTTTAGGGGGGGACTTACTTTTGGTGTTGTGTTTAGTTAAATTTGAAGAGAAAACCCCCAAACAAATATTTAAAAAACACTCCAAAAAAAGAGAAGAAAAATACAATCAATAATGAATATATTATTCACAAAATAAATACAACAACAATTATAATTATTGAACTACTATATGCACCTGCGGAGGCAAAAAAACCCTTCTTTCTTTTAACCTAGTCAAGGCAAAACATAAGGATGGACTCCTGTTTTGTATTCAAGTTGTCATTGCATTACACTGCATTTTTGTACAAGAAGGAGCATAACATAAGCCTTGACTTGTAGTAAACTCCCCGATTCCTCATGAAGTATTCAACAGCAGAATAACCAAAAATCATTCAAACAAGGAAACATACGTATACAAAAACCGAGGGGATTTGTCTCTTCAAATATTTATATTCACATGGGAGGAATGTGTAAAATGCTTGAAAACTAATCCTATACTGCTACTAGCTAGATTTTGTATCAGCATTTCAACTTGTTTGCAGCTAGACTTGTGGGTGTTTATATGGTTGATATCAGTTCAAGAACAGTTAAGGATGTTCCTATGGTTAATTTTTGTGTGGATATTTTTATAGAGCTTGCTGAGCTCCACAATAATCTGAAATTTGAGCTTGATCGGAGGTACGATTCAATAGATATGACATTTTGTATTGTAAAAAACGAAGCAAAACTGAAGCGTTAATTTCTTTTGTTTCTTATTGGTTTTTTGACCCCCTAGGTAAATAAATAATTCACACAAAAATGTTTAAGAAAAGTATAAATACTACAAAGCTGATAATTTGGGAAGTTGTTAATTATAGTTTTCAAAAAAATTCCTGTGCTGCGGAGGGCTGTAAGACATCTGCATAATTAATTATACTTAACACTTTCCACGCGGCTATAAGTTTTACAATATACAAAACAGAATTTTCAAAAACATTTCCCAAATTTCAGGGTCTATTTCAAGGATTACTGGACCGATACTTGGCATGTTGGTACTTATTTCAATGCTTTTCTCATGGTGATTTCAAATATGGTAATGTAATTCAACAATTTTGACAGTTTTGAAACATTTTGTGCACTTTTGGAATGTCGTCGGCCCGGGGGGGCCAGTCAAACATAATGGTGTACACAGGCGTGACCAAATTTTTTCCAGACACCCCCTAAACAAGTTTTACCCTGCAAGCAAAATCACCCCCTAAACAAGTTTTTAGCGCGCTTTCCTTGCAAATTTTGACCCCTAAACAAGTTCTTGCCAGAATATGACCCCTAAACAAGAACGGAGATAACATTCTTCTGGGAACGGGGAACAAAACAAGTTACCCTAAACACGTTCGACCTGTATTTTAAGCCACCCTTTTTTCTTGAAAATCAGCGTTTTTGATACCCTTAACGCGTCACACGCGTGACGCGTCCAACACTGAAAAAACACCCCTTTTTACGCGTTTTTTTGGTCACGCCTGTGTACACCATTATGTTTGACTGGCCCCCCCGGGGTCGTCGGCAACTGCCTGCCACGTGGAAAGTGTTAAAAAAACTATTTTTATAGAAAATTTTACTTAGGGAGTCAAAAAACCAATAAAAAACAAAAGAAAATAGACTGCCCTCTGTTGGCCGGAAAAAAACACACAAAAAACAAACAAAAATCAAAATGCCTTAAATGGTTATATCTGTTGAACCATACACCCGATTCACCTCCAGTTCTATCTTATACTTCAAAATCAAGATTTGTTTGCTAGCCATAGGAACATCCTTAAATGCATATTTCAATGATTAAAGAAGTCAAGATGCTGTTGCGTTACAGTGGGAAGGAAGAGGGGAAGTGGATCGGAGAGGGAGGGGGAGAAGGGGGTGCGAGAGGGACAGTTACAAAGCAATCTCTTCGGTTAATGTTAATCCGTTACAGATTCAGAGCTAACCCGTACTGAAAGCACTTTGAATATTCAGTGCATAATTGTGAATGCCTGATAATACACATAAAAGTCTGCAAAACATAGAACAGACACCAAGCTTTATCATAGATATCTTGGAGGTCAATGCTTCCATGGAAAAATATGCTGCGCAGGAAAGAGTGAGTATTATCCAGCAGATTCATCTCAGACTGAGATATTTTTGACTGAGAGAATATGTGACGCGATCAAGAGGAATGAGTCGGATGTCGGGGAATCCCAAATTGAGATATGGCCAATTCAAAATGGCGGCTTACATAAGTTTTGATGGAAATTCATGTATACAATTTGACATAACTTTGGAACAAAACGTTGTATCGACATGGGGTTTTCAGTTTCTGAAAGCTCTAGGCGTCTTCTTTAGAACTGTATTAAAAACTAATTTTCGACCAGGGTCGACATCCGACTCATTCCTCTTGATCGCGTCACATATGTGAAATCTATTCAATCTTTTAGGAAAGTAATACAGAATTGAATATAAGACTCAATTACAAATCTAAGGCTTCAATGTTCAATCAATATTCAAGGCTTAGCTAAGTGGCAAGAGCATCAATAAAGCCATCTGAAGGTCGATGGTTCAATGGCCAATTGCGCATGTTTTATTATTGGATGCTCGCCACTCTGGGGGAGGAATAAATCCTTGTAAAAGTTAAAAATTGTACACAATATTTATTTACATATAGGTATAAGGCCAAAATGTTGTTTATTTGTTTGCCCTCTGCGACCTACCCAAAAATACAAAAATCTCGGGTCGCTATTTTTTTTTAAAAATCTGTCTATTGACATCATAAAATGTTTATATTTTCGTATATTTTGTTTCCCAAAAGTGTAGAAACAATGTTTAATAATTATTTTTGTGTGTGTTTTAGCCGCAATCCATCAATTTTAAGCTAAATAATATTGCTCAAAATTCGTCAAAATTTCACTTTCTATATATATACATTGTGCATAGGCCAGGGATAGCACTGGATCAAAAATGTGAGAGGTCCCATGACATTTTTATGGACCCCGTAGGACTCAAAAAAACAAATTTAAGGGGCCCCCCCCCCCCAAGAAATTGAGGGGTCCTGAAGTTTGGGTATTTTATTTTTTTATTTTTTTACGGGCAGTTTTAATGAATTTATATTATGAGCAAAGGATGGATATGTAATTTACAGAATTTCTTAAGGTTTCCATTTCCATACATCGTCAAATTTAAGGGGTCCCTTCAATTTTGATCGGGACCCGCAAGTCTTTCCAATTTGAAACCTGACACGTCACTATTAGAAAGTGAGAGGTCTAGGACGCGCAGACGTGT
This sequence comes from Ophiura sarsii, assembly GCA_035610835.1. Lineage (NCBI taxonomy): Eukaryota > Metazoa > Echinodermata > Ophiuroidea > Amphilepidida > Ophiuridae > Ophiura > Ophiura sarsii. Next base: position 51,318,013 of record CM069441.1, read on the forward strand.
CAGAATGCGACCCCTGGCATAGGCCTATATATTAAAACGGAAGAAATGAGAGGGAAAAGAAGAAAGAAAAAAAGAAGAAAATAACGGAGAGCACATTGTGTCCATTAAGGGCAACAACAACAACAAATTGGCCTTATATGTATGGTGTAACATGGTATTGTACTTTGATATAACAGAGCTGATTGCACCAATGAGTGCAGAATTTGTAATAAGCCATAACTGGTAAGCAGTGTTACCATTTGGCATCATCTATTGATGTATTTATTGTCCTTCAAACCCAGGAAGGGGGCTGCAGTTTTAATTTGAATAGCGAGAAAAGATGCGCTGCTGGAAAATTTTAAGTTGACCCATGAATATACTAACATGTGTGCGCGTTGTTTGAAATCACTTTGAAATAATAAACCACTGCTGTAATTAATTATGTATTTTATACTCGTTGGAAAGAATACCGCCCCCCCCCCCCATTTATAAACTCGTGTGTCTGTAACCAGCTGATCTCTATACTGTAGTGTTTAGCCAGTGGCGTAACCAGTGGGGGGGGGGGGGGGGGGGCAGGGGGGCAGGAGCCCCCCCCCCCCCCACTTGGAACCCTTGCCCCCCTGCTTGCCCCCCCCCAAATGAAATCAAGTACGGCTGTAAATGAAATTTACAAACAAAGTACACACCAAATCCCCCCAATAATAACATCGTGTCGGTTGAGATGGGCACTGTCGGTTCATTTGACGAAAGGAATCATGGAATTATGATGGTCAAAAGTACACATATGCAAAACTTTCGCGCGCTACGCGCACATATGTCTTCCCAAAATGAAATATTCTTTGGTACAAGCTTGTTTAGAGCCAAAATATAGCTCAATTGTCCAAAAATAGCTGTTAAGTCGAAATTTTTCGCGCGCTACTCGCGCACCTCTTAACTCTTAAAATATTAGGAGCCCCCCCATTTCGAGTCACTGCCCCTTCTTGCCCCCCAAATGAAAAAGTCTAGTTACGCCACTGTGTTTAGCACTACATACATGTACATGATACCGCGATGCACACATCCAAACTTCATGCAACCACAATAACGTAACAATGGTAGTCATCGGGTATTGAGTGAGATTAATAACGTGAACTATTGGATATTTTACAAGTATTGGCAGTTTATGTCATGAAATCGTAAACGGTAATCATCTGTAATCTGTAAATTAATTTATGTTCCAGAAGAGAACAACCTCTCCGAATGCAGACCGCTGAGGTTATGAATCAGTAAGGAAAACCGAGTGCCGCTCGCAAAGCACGCAGGGAGGGACGTACATAAAAGGAATGGCTATCTATTGTTGCTGTGGAATCAGGCGAGGAAAACGCGCGAAACTGAAACGCAAGTTAGCAGAGGGGGCTCTGTGCAGTGAGCAAAAGCGATTTATTCAGATTTCAGCTGAAAAAAATCGTCATTGTAGGATTTTTCGGTGAACTCATTGGATGATTTTGTCGCAATTTTCTATTTTTATATGAAATAAACCAAATCAGACTTTTGACATTTGACATTTGACCTGCTGGACCAGAAATATTACCAGAAATAGCATCTCTCTGAAATTTATCACACTTTTATGCCCCTAAAGTCCTAAAGGAAAATGCCATAAATGATGTATGGGTATTTCACACATAACTGTAAAATATAATAACTAGTTTGACAAGAATAAAATGATAAATAGAACAGAATATAAACATTTTTAGCGTGCTCTTTGGTCAATGTGCGTAGGGGGCATTGAACACGGTAATGAGGTTTTTACGATTTCTGCACGTTCAAACGGAAAAGGGCCGAAATGCGGATGGATATAGTTACTTCATACTGTAAAGTCGCTGTGAAGTTGGTTCTCGTCTGCTTTGCTAGCTATGAGTAAAACATAACCGAGAAGCTGCGTCGGCATTATGATTAAATAATATAAATAATAATTTAAAAAGTAGAAAATGCTGTGATCTTAAAGTATTTCATTCAGACCTTGAACTCCTTAGGTGTTAAGGTGGCTAACTCGGCTAAGGTGACCAGCAATGATTTGCTTCAAAATATCAGAGGATGTGTATATTGATAAGAAAAGATGATATGCCAAGTTTGAATTTTTTCCAAAAAGCCGTTTTTGATTTAGGTAATATGCTTACAAATTTATTCCCAAAGTTTCATGGCCATAGCACTTTCCATCTAGTCTACAGAAATTCAAGAAGGTGAAAATTTAGGGAATTTTCAAAAAATAAAGAAAAACATAAGAAATTTCAAAAATGATCCGAAAGTCCTGAAATAGGTAGAGGAAAGACTTATCTTTACTGTGGGCTCAGTATAAAGAGTATAGATATAATTGATTTGGTATTATATCAATTTTTCTGTAGTGGTGTAGGAGCCGAGTTAGCTACCTTAAAGGGGCACTGAGAGATCTAAGAAGTTGAAACTCATAACTTTAACAGTAACTCTCAATTAACACAACCATTACCACTCTACATTGCAATTCCATCGTCATAGAAATTCACTTCTTGTGAGCGCTGTTTGTGTTTTTAACACTCTTCTTGTTTAAGAGTAACTTGTAACAATTGGTGACTATAGTAAACCTCACACTTTAGGCTAAATTTTCCACAAATTTGTCCATAGGTTTAAACAAAAATACACAAACTGATGGATTCCTGATAGCTTTAGCTACAAAGATGGTACGTGATGACACCGAATATTAATGAGTCAGATAGCCATTCAACGTAGTAAAAGGAGTAGTAAAAGATATCTGAACAAATATCATCTTCAAGGTTGTGCAAATCTATAGAACAAATATCAAGCAACTTCAAATTCATTTTGATGTTTATTTGCAGCTTTTTAAGTAAGATTTTCTGAGAGATAATCAATTAAACACCAATTAGTGAAGCTGACAAATGTGACCCGTCACGTCAAAATGGACATGTTGGTGGCATGAGTCAATTCTGAGTTATTGTCATAACTTGAAAGAACACATTTTAAGCTTGAAAATGATACCATGTTGAAGGTGATCGGACTTTTTAATCACAAGATATGAGTTGAAGAAGCATATTTTTTTCTATTATTTTCTTTATATTTCACCAAATATATTGGCCTCTATCTCAAAACTGTGTTTGCCGACAACATGTCATTTTTGGCGCGACTGGTCACAAATGAGATTCATAAATATCACATGTGTTTTCATTGTTTACCTAAGGCTGTCAGTCTTACTTAGCAGGTTTACCAGAGGGGTTGTGAATATGCATGTGTAATATAATATACTATAGAAGAAATGATATAAAAGATACTTATATAGTCCAAATAACGTAAAGAGATATTTTGAAACACGTACTCCACGTTTCAACCCAAGTGTTTGGTAAATGCCATAACTGCATGGTAAGTTATGGAGGTTGGTAAGTAATGAACAACCTCCCGGTGGTTTTAGTCAACATTGACTTTGGGTACGCATGATCGTTCCAAAAATGGCGGAAAAGGGGTGGATTTTTGTACCAGGATTTATGTCCGCGTTTTCCCCAAATTAGAGGGGTTTTTTGGAAGCTCTGTCTGCGATTTCCAAAAATTAGGGGTCATTTTGGAAGCTATGTCAGCAAAAAACAAAAACAAATTCAAATTAGAATGAAAGTTGTGCGATATCAAATTGTCCCGGGAATAGGAAAAAGGGGTATTTTGAACCAAATGTGTTCCCGTTTTTTTTGTGCAAAAAGAGGGACTTCTTAGAACATGTCCTTGAAATGGTGAAAAAAGGGGGTTATTTTCAGACAAAATGTCACCGCTTTTGGGCAAAATGGGAGTAAAATTACCCAAATTGTCCATGAAACGCTATAGAAAATAGGGGGTATTTCAAGATCCTGAAACGATCATGTGTTATCCCTGTGAAAAACAGCAAATTTAAGGATATTAGACCCATAAATGTACCAAAAATGGCTATGAAAAGGGATCATTCATGGGACCCTATTTGTTACCCGTCACATCAAAATGGACATGTTGATGGCATGAGTCAATTCTGAGTTACTCTCAGATAACGGAATTGGACACTACACAGGGAATGTGATAGATAGCTGGTCGGCTATTGCTGAGAGGATTTATTCCTTAAATACTACAGAATTCAACAATGTCAAATTATATTTGATATTACAATTATTGAACATCTAATAATATAGATGAATTGAATATAACTATTAATTGATATCATACCAGTACATTTAAATATAATTTTAATCTACATGTATAACCTAAGTTCAAAACACAGGTGGGACCAAGAGTCCCACGATTGGAAGGTCATAATAGGAAATACCGACTGTTCAGTTTCATAAACATTTTCGGTTAATCAATTTTAAAAGGCCTAGTAAAGTACCAAAACCTAAATTTAAATAGCGGATCTGATGCCGCACCAATTGATAATATGATTATGACCAATGTCAGAATTTTACTAATTCATTAATGATAAGTCCCCCATGGAGACATCCGTACTGTTCAATTTTCGAAGGAAATGATACCAAAAACAATATGAGAATTATTAATTGAAAATACTTCATTATCACAATGGTTATCTTAATTGACCATTGGACGTGAATTAGCCAATAGTAATTGGTATAAGATTTGACCTTATAAGTATATAATTTTGTCTTTAATCATTACTCGTTGATGATATTTATGATCGTAAAAAGTCAATAATTGGGATTTAAACCCATAAATGTTCAAGATTAATCTACCAAAAGCCATACAATACCCACACACCCGCCTGGTTACCTACCCCAAAGAGGTATCCAGGGGGGCTGGCTACCTACCCCAAAGAGGTAGCCAGGGGAGCCTACCCGAAAGAGGCTCCGGACCGGGGAAAGGACTCGTGGGCCGAGAATGTGGGCCAAGATACCAAAGATCAGTGTACACAACCAACAAGGCAGTCACGGAGGACCAAGATGCACGACCAACAGCGGTCCGACACACTGTAGGGGCTAGGAACAGTCTAGACTAATGACATGGGAAAAAACCTATAGAGCTACAAAAGCCCTCCGATAGGAGACAGGAGCCAAAGAACACAATGAACAGAGGCTCCGGACCGGGGAATGTGGGCCAAGATACCAAAGATCAGTGGCACCAACGAGACGTGAACCAAGGCACAACCAAAAGGTCCACAACAGGGCCGGAAAAGTGAGGGACCCAGGTGCACAACAAACATGGTCCGCCACATGGCAGAATTTATAATTTATTTCTGTTTATAAATTTTGAAAGAAACAAAAAGAAAATCCGAAAAAGCCAAACAATAAATAAATAAATACAATCAAAATAAAGAGATTAAGACCATGGGGATGAACTAATGACAAAAATAAATAATTAAAAAATAAAATAAAAACAGAACAAAAATCATCACGGGATAGGAGTTAACTAGGCCGATTGGCCTAGCAAAAAAACAAACAAATTGGGTGGGTGGGAGTGGCGATTCGTAAATAGTTCCTCTCAGCAGAACAACCGACAAGCGAATGAAAATTAAATGGGCGCTGGCGAGAGAACAAAAAACCCGCGGGACTTGGAAGACGGCCTCTGATTGGCTCATCGACCGGTAGTCATGACATGGATGCAAACAACATCCAAAGCACGTCACTTCCGTTTCATGGAGTAAATGAGTTCGATCGAGAATGCCCTCTATCAAACTTAACTATTGTCATGACTTGAAACAACACATTTTAAGCTTGAAAATGATACCATGTTGAAGTGATTGGACTTTTTAATAATCTTACTATAAATCTGGAAACGGTGTGTGTTTGTTTGTTGGGGTGTTTGTTTGTTTGTTTGTTATCCTTATTTCTCCGTTAGTTGTGATCAAAGTGACGCCTAATTTGCTTGAAAGATAGAGGAAATAACGGGAAGGGTGTTAAAGTTTATTTCAGTGAAATTGGTTAACGATTGGCTCCAAAAAACAGCAAAAAAACCACGGGCTTTGCGGGGGTTAATGAAACAACCTGATTTATTTACAATCTAAGGGACCGAGGATTAATGAAGAAGCCACAGGAAATGGTTTAGGGAGGGTTGTGATTAAAATCAACCTGGTTTTGATGTTTGTATGGGGAGGGGGGGGGGGGGGGGGGGTGGGGGGCGGTTAAAACCACGGGAAATGTTTTAGGATAGGGTTAAGAGTTAATGAAGTCGCCACGGGAAATAGTTATGGGGGTTATGATTATAAATCCACCTGGTTGGTGTACATTGTTGTTGCAGTGTGTGTGGGGGGGGGGGGGGGGGGTGTTGTAGGGGGTTTATGTGGTTTTAAAAATATGGAGGGTTAACTTGATGCGGTTTGAGAGGTAGGGGTTAATAAAGTAGCCACGGTAAATGGTTAGGAGGGATATGATTGATTATAAATCAACCTAATTGGGGGGGGGGGGGTTGTAGGGGGTTTATAATGCCTTTAGGAGGGATAGGCCTATGGTTATAAATCAACCTGGTTGGGGGATTGTAGGGGGTTTCAGAGGTAGGTAATGTGGCATAACTATCTAGCGGGGACCCGAGCGTACGCGAGGGTACGCCGCTAGTAACAATAATAATAATAATAGTGGAGTCTTATATAGCGCCGGTATCTGCCAAAAATGACGCTCATGGCGCTTGTTGCATATACAACCACTTGAACAAAAAATATTTACAGTGCATAAAGTTCAAGTCTTAGTAATAGTATATTCATCATAACAAGATGTCTGGAAAATGCAAATCTAAGTTCTTCTGATTGGTTACAAACCAGGACGACATGAGATGTGAAGTGTTGTTTCGATAAAAGATGTGACATCTACATGATCTTGCCACAGCGATTCTGAAGACGAGCGGATGCATAGATGAATAATGTTCACAGGGGTCTGTTGAATTGGTTCAAATGGAAATTGTCCTTTAGATATTATCAGTTATATACAGTTGATAAGGATAACGTGTCCATGATGAGTATATACGAGGGTCATTCAATAAGTTCTACCTCCTCCCTCATACATCGCTAATATTAATGTCAATCTCATGACATTTGTCATGATTATAGCTCCGAATCATAGCTACAAATTTGTAGTAAATGTTAATCGATATCTGTTTGACTTTTGTTATGCCGCGGTCAAAGCCAGAGACAGATTTTGGACAACGGACACAGAAAATTACCTTAAAAATATACACATGTTTTTCGGTGGTTTTTTCGTATTGTATGGTTAGATATAAGAGCATGATTTAAATACTGAAAATGGAAATGAATGAATGATATCTGCATATATTACAGTATTATCATGTATAGATTAGATTGTAAACAATATTAACTCTTGTAAGCTTGCAAATAGTGTACTATCAACTCAAATGTATTGCTATACCTTTGGCATACCGGAATACTGCTAATCAGTCAAGTTTTCGTTGTTATTAAGCCACAATGATGCCTCGAATGTTAAATCTTTACCATAATAGTCACTTTATGAGTTTTACTTATGTGCAACCTTCAGAATAGTCAATCAGGTAGTCAATGATAGAAATGTATCGCTTTGACAGACTTTAATCCCTCTGTTTAGTTCGGTATATTGAAGATCGCTTAGTTCTCATGAAAGTCAAATATGACTTTTACAGGGTTCTCTAGGGGAGGGGTAAACTGAATGGTTGTCCTGACCTACATCTGGCTAATCAGAGGGCATATTTTTTCCAAACCAATCAGTCAACTTTATTGTTTACAGTCTGTTAAAGAGATATCTGACATTTCGAACGGTTATAATTGACCGGTAGGTATGTTTTGCCTCTTACAATAGGCCAATTGAAAAGCACTTCGGCAATATTTTGCTGTTTTTCATCCGTTTCCGTCACACTAAATCGAGGTTTGGTTCTCACTGCATATCCGAAAAAACACAACCAGTACTCAGATCAATTTACATTGGATTTGTAGCTGAGGTTCCAAGCTACAATCGTGTGATATTTGATAAGACTTGCTCATATAATAATAAAGTTATGAGGTAGGAGGTAGAACTTATTGAATGACCCTCGTATAATAGAACCAAGACGATATGCACAAAGATGGAAGCAGGGGTGAGAATATAAGCTGCTAGCAGTCCAGTAAAAATGTTAAACTTGTAGGATACCAACAATTGGAGCTGCCGCCAGGGCGCTGTGCAAATGTTTATCATCCCATGCTGTAAAACCTATCACAAGACAGCAACAGTTTCATACTATAGTGGAAGTGGTAAAGTCCAATGTAGTTCTAATCACAAGATATGAGTTGAAGAAGCATATTTTGTCTATTATTTTCTTTACATTTCACCAAATATATTGGCCTCTATCTCAAAACTGTGTTTGCCGACAACATGTCCTTTTTGACGCGACTGGTCACATTTGGTGGCACATCCCTGTCCACTAAGTGCCAACCCCAACCCCCGGGCCTCTTTTATTGCATGCACTACCCTATTTGTTGGTTAGTGATGTGTTTACCCTGCTCATTTTCAGATGTTGACTTCAAACCTGCAGTAAATTGGAGCATTTCTACTTTAAAGTCGAACCTTGATGAATGCCAGGAAATAGACACTCGGTTATTGTAATAAGGGGAATTATACTCAAGGATGATCGCGGTCAATGGAAATGTCAGTATAAGGGCGACGGAGCCAGGGAGACCAGGTGGGTACGTGCCCCCCCCCCCCTCAATAACTGGAAGTGTAGGGACACTATGTGTAATGTGCCCACCCCCCCCAAAAAAAAAATGCAAGGGGAATCATGGAATTACGACGGTCAGATGTATAAAGATAGCAAATGTGCCCTCAAAAATTTAATATCAGTTATTTTAAAAGCTTGTGTTGCCGAAATGTAACCGCAACCATGGCAAAATTAGTGTTAATGAGAATAAAAAAATTGCGCGCATATATCAAAAATGTATTTTTGGTTCACTATCACTTGTTGCCGTTAATGAGAATAAAAATTGCACGCATATATCAAAAATGTATTTTTGGCTCATTATCACTTGTTGCCCATCCAATATGAAAAACTAGCTATGCCACTGACGTAGGCCCAATATCCATGCGATTACAAATATTCAAAATTGAGAATACCGAACGTCGTGACTAGCCCCGCTTGGCTCTCCTGTACTACCAAGACGCTCTAGATTTGTTGTTGTGCGCATGTTTTGGTCAATGAAATTTGGATCCCTGCCCATGGTTTTATGCTAAATCATGTACATAGAATGAGGTGTTTTTTTGCAATTATAGGCAAAATTTAGCACCAAATTTACACCCTGACTAAATGCCAAAATCTTATAGCGCACAGAACTTTATTGTTGGACGAAACAGTTTTTAAAGGGGGTTGACTAAATGCCAAAATCTTATAGCGCACAGAACTTTATTGTTGGACGAAACAGTTTTTAAAGGGGGTTGAGAATGCATTTTCCGGCCTTTTGAAATCACAAGAAATTCAAAATGTTCTTGCAATTCAGACCTCCCTCCCAAACCCACGCCCCGGACCGCTTACGTGGTCGGAGCTGCGTGGAACAAGATAAAATTGTGCCCCCCCCCCATTTCAAAAAACGTTCCGCCGCGCCTGATACCATGCATTTGTAATGAATCAAGTCTGTGATTAGTACTCCTCTACTATGATATAACATGCTTGGACATCAAAAATGCGGGGGAGAAAGTAATTAAGAATGACATAAAATAATATCAAGATAATTTTACTACATAGATTCCATTCTCATTGTCACATTATTACGTCCACATTTTCAGACAATTTTGCACTATGCCTGTCTGTGAGGTAATTTCTACTAGACCCATAAGGGAAATCAAAATAGAAACCAATAAAGACATTTTACTCAATATCAAAATTGTAATTTTCTACAAGTCTTAGATTTGTGTAATCACTTATGTATCTTTCTGTGTAGCTATAAGTCAGATTGTTAACCAATGACGTATACATCCTCAAGGAAAGCCGTTGGAACTGGGCTTTGGTTAAACAAGTTAATCAGTATTACTGGTCTACTAAACCAGACCCAGACAAAAGTATAGTGTGACATAATTTCATGGGCGAGGTTCATTATGTTCCCAGTCCCTTAACACTTTTGGACTGGTTATTTGACATTTTTCCAGTAATAAATCATCTAAGGAGGTGTCTATTTCCCACTATGTGTTCCAATTAAAAGACTGCAAAGGACATGATTACCTTCATAACCCTGAAAATGGACCACATAGTCAGCGATTGACAAATCTTTGATGATTTAATTACCGGCGAAATGTCAAAATCACCGGTCCAAAAGTGATAAGGGATGGGAACATAATGTTTGCTGCCCTTGTAATGAAGTAAATATGCAGTCAGATAGATGGTGACACTTTTGCATATTGGCAATACACACAAAAACTTTGACATAATTTCAAAACTACCAAAAACATAATCTGCATGTAATTTGGGTGTCCATGTAAGTCTGCTGAGCGTTTCGATTTAAAAGAACCATTGATGACAATCTTTTTACTTTGTGACAATGAACTCAAGTACATAGACACTCAATTATTGTAAGCTGGAGAGTTAAATATACTCAAGGATCAGTCCATGGAATTGTCAATATATGATTGGATATATCTTATATCCTGCATGTTTTAACAAGATTGTGTGATCAGTCGAGAAGACTCATGCCACTGTTTCAAAAGTGTATGTCCAAATAAAAAAATAAAATAAAAAAATAAAATATACTTCGTTTACAAGGATATAATATTCTTGAACATCAATAGTGCAGAAGAAAAAAAACTAATTAAGAATGATATAATCTGTATTACATAAGTTCCATGAACGGATATGTATAGAAAATGTTCTCATTGTCACATTATTACGTCCACACGTCAAGACGATGCTTGTCCTCATAGTCATTTGTACTACTACTAGGCCCATAGGGAAATCAAAAGTAACCCAATAAAGATATTTTACTCAATCTCAAAATCATAGAGTCTCGAGTCTTAGATTGTGTTTAATCACTATGAATCCTTCTGTGTAGGTATAGTCAGATTGTTATAACCGATGATGTATACATCCTCAAGGAATGCCGTTGGAACTGGGCTTTGGTTAAACAAGTTCATCAGTACTGGCTTGATAGCCTACTAGTATAGGTTTGCTTGACCCAGAAAAAATGGTATGGTGTAACATCATTCCATGGGCAAGGTCTGTTGCCCTGTGCAGGGGCAGATCCAGGATTTTTTTAAGGGGGGGCCCAAAATGTTGATATTTTCAAAAAAAGTCTTACCAAAGCGGTGCGCAGCATCGCGCTAGCGCAAACAGGGGGAGTTTGAGGGGATGATGTGCTCCCCTCGCAAGTTGAAAAGGTTTCCATTTTCAAACTCATTTGGTGCGATCTGGTGGATACTTTTGACCAACATTTTATCAAAAAGCCACCTCTTCATTTCCAATCAATATTTTATTTTTTATCAATGCAAGAAAGAAGTTGAGCATATATACTGATATATTCTTGATTTAAGTATAGATGGTTCAAAAGCTCGAACAGGGGGAGTCTGGGGGGATGTGCCTCCCTCAGAATTTGATTTTTTTTTATCAATTTTCAAACTCATTTGGTGCGATCTGGTGTATACTTTTGACCAACATTTTATCGAAAAGCCACCGCTTTATTTCCAATCAATATTTTATTTATCAATGCAAGAAAGAAGTTGAATATAATTATTTACAGATAACAAACACAGGAGAAACAAAATTGTTGAGGTATTGCTCATCGGCTTCATCGATTTATTTTAAACCTTAACTGAGCACCCAAAATGGCACTCTTTTTCATTATCAACTATGTAGGTTCACTACAATTTATACTAGTAATTTTAATTACCTCATTCATTTGTAGAATTAAATTTAACATAGTTTTAAATTATTGATGACAAGTGACCTGTAGATTCACTCCAATTAATACTGGTAATTTTAATTACGTCATTCAATTGTAGAAATAAATTAAGCATAGTTTTAATTTATTCATGATATGTCACTACATAATATAGTAGTACCTTAATAATACATTGGATAGTAAATTTATCATACATACAATGTTTGTATAAATAGATTGAACTGACTGTAGATTCACTACAATTAATACTGGTAATTTTCATTACAACATTCAAATGTAGAATTAAATTAAACATAGTGTTAATTAATTCAAGATATGACACTACATAATATAGTAGTACCTTAATAATACATTGGATAGTAAATTTATCATACATACAATATTTGTGTAAATAGATTGATCTGATCGTTCATTTGACGATGCTCATTGTATAATAATTATTATTAATATAATAAGTCGTGGAAATATAATTGTATAAATTGATAACAGACGTGTTTGCATCATCAACAACCATCACATATTTTGGAAAAGTGAAAATACCTAAACCTACTGTATAACACCTAAGAGAGATATGCTCATGAGATGACACAATGATGGATGAATTAATGAATTGACTAAGGACCAATATTATATTAGATGAGTCATTTATAATTATTTTCAGCACATGATTCCAGGGATCTGTAGATTACCAACCCCTACCCTTAGAGAATAGCTCGGAGAGATAACATCTGCTAAATTCACATCGTCTACTGACTCAAATTTATGGTATTCAACATATGATTCCAATAACATATGTAAATATTTTAATGTCCTATAGTCTAATCTGCATAATTAATTGTATCAATTTAATGAATGAATGGCAATAATAGAGCGAGCACATAAATTGCTGACTCTAAAATTACACCATTCAAGTTTTCATATGAACACTTGCCCAAACAACTCCCCCCCCCCCCTCCCCCCCCCTCCCCCCCCCCCCCCTAATATTGTAAGAGCAAGTAGAACAATAAGTATCAACTGGAGCAATATACAAGATGGAAGTTTGTTATGTAAGGATATATTATATATCAAATCAGTCCTATCCCTTCTTGGGATACTCAACCTCCTCTGGATGCTCGTTGAAAAAACGCAGTGCTTGTTCCAGGTGTTGTCTGAAGACGTTGGTTCCTTCTGCAGACAAGTGCAAGCCATCAAACCTAAACAGGTGGCTAAACTTTATGGGAAGTACATGTGCATGTCCTATGACATGGGTATTCGGCATTGACCTGCAGATGCGTATAGCATGATTATTAATGTTGCGCGCGCAACCAGCACCTGCGCCTTTTTTCTTTTGATTATGAAAATAGGAGCGAGGCAAAATGAGCGACCATATGATGCGCGTGAGAGGAAACATATTGCGCACGCCAGACAGGGTGAGCTCGATGCGCTGCCGAACCACATGTATAGAAGTAGCAAATATATCATTTGTACCTAAGTGAATTATAAGAGTAGTGGGGAATGGTCTTCGAATGCCCCTTAGCCAACCGGCTACGCCCGTTATCCTCGCACCAGGGACACCGTTCCAGAAGACCCTTCCTCCGCCACGTAGTTGAGTCTGTTTTAGGCCAGCGTATTTAATGATGGAGTCGCCAATGATCCAGGTTCTCAAATGTCCTGTGTTAAAATTAACAAAAATAAAAACAAAGCAGAAAAGGAAAGCAAAGCAAAGCAAAATCAGGATAATAGCAAAGCAAAAGCAAGCAATGATAGATTATGCAATGGGCAGCAATCTGTGGGGTCTGATATAAAGTTTGACAGCAGATGATTGCCAACGACCCATACTTTTGATTATGTCCATTGGGATGCCACTGATAGCTGCGGAGGTTGCTGCGCCAATTCTAAAGCTATGTGGACTAAAAAATGTAGGACACAGTCCCATTGCTTTAATGCCCTTTTTTAACATAGAGTCAAATTGATATCGGGTCAGTGGATCTTTACCAAAATGAATGAACAAAGGTCCTTCAACCTCTGGTCTGATTCTCAAATAATTGATCATAGCACTGACAGGGCATAAGAGGGCATCAGTCCCTCTTGCAAAGTTTAGAGTTGTTGACTCCCCATACTGGTCAGTTTTTGAGAACCTAATGGTCACCTCCATAAATTCAGGGGGACCATTGTTTATAACTATGTCCCTTATTGAAAGGATATTACTAACATCACCATTTTTAGATGCGACAGTAAACTCCCCCACCCTCAAAAAACCAAAAAAAGCGAGTAAAAAAGCTGCCCTAAAAAGGTAAGCCTCAAACGTAGACTGACATAAGCCATTCAATAAATGAGATAACTGACGGAGGATAGGTAATGATATAGGGCGTCTACAATCCGAGCGTTTGCCTTGTCTCCTACATCCCTCTTTAAGTTTTTTGATAATAAAATTATCAGCGGGATCCTGCCAACCATTCAATTTATGGATATATGCAAGGGCAGAGATATAAGTGTTAATAGTTGAAGGTGACTTGCCTTCAATTGATAAGCCCGCAATATAGGAAACAATGTGATCAATAGGGGCAGGCCAAAGGTTATTAAGGCCCAACTTTGAGCGAAATAATTCAAAAGACTCAACCCCCCTTTCATAAGTCACACGAGTATTTGAAGCAAGTGACGCTGTCAATAGGCGCTGAGTTTCCAACCTTAAAGCTCCCAGAGAGTGGCAGGAACTGGAGTTCCGTGAACGTCTGCATCCGGCGCTGCTTCCCGAAAACGAGGCATCTGGAAGCGGGATAAAGCATCCGCTATATCGTTAGATTTACCAGCAATGTGGCGCGCAGAAAATACCACGTTGCATTTCAGACATTGTAAGATAAAGAACCTGACTAGGCTCATAATTCTAGGACATTTTGAAGACTGCTTGTTAATGATAGCAATCACTGCGGCATTGTCTGAACGAATAATTATGCGCTTGGCTCGTAACAAATTGCCCCACAATGATATGGCGACTACAATTGGAAAAAATTCCAGCCAGGCAATTGAAGGTTTTTTGCGCAACACATTTTGCGGCCAATGACCTTGGAACCATTTTCCGCAAAAGAAACCCCCAAATCCTATACCGCCACTAGCGTCAGTAAAGAGTTGCAAGTCCTTGTCATCCCTCCAAAATTGCTCGGGTATTATAGCGCATCCATTAAAATCACGTAAAAACAATGACCACATTCCCAAATCGCATTTGGAACCCTTTGTTAGTCTAATTCTATGCCAAGGTTTCTTGAGGCCACACGTTAGGTCGATTAGACGGCGCAAAAACGCCCTACCTGGAGATATTGCCCTACACACAAATGAAAGGGAGCCAATAAGAGATTGTAATTCTTTGAGTGTAATTGAATTGCAATTCATTGCATAATTGACTTTGTCAGTAATCTTGTGTAATTTCTCGTCCGGTATTGACACTTCCTGACGAATCGAGTCAATCTCTAAGCCTAAATAAACGAGATTAGTTGTTGGTCCTACAGATTTATCAGCGGCCAAAGGAACGCCAAGCTTTTTGCACACATTCTCAAAACATGCAACAAGTCTGTGACATGAATGCCTATTTGATGTATCTGCGCTACTAATGAAGCAGAAATCATCTACGAAATGTATCACCATATCAGATCCCGCTTCCCTTATAACAGCCCATTCTAAAAAAGATGAAAAAAGCTCAAAATAGGCGGGGGAACATGATGCGCCCATTGGGAGGGCCTTGTCAACATAAAACATGTCATTAAATTTAATGCCTAACAAGCTGAAGTCATCGGGGTGTACTGGTAATAGTCTAAATGCGGATTCAATATCGGCCTTTGCCATGAGAGCCCCTTTTCCCGCCCTTACCACTAAATTAACTGCGTCATCAAAGCTAGAGTAGCGCACCGTACAAACATCCCTATTGATGCCATCATTAACGGATTCCCCATCAGGGTGTGACAGATGGTGAATTAATCGAAATTTACCAGGGACTGATTTCGGAACAAGACCAATGGGTGAAACAATAAGGTCAGGAAGTGGAGCCTGATTAAATGGTCCCGCTATACGTCTCAAATCAATTTCTTTCTTCAACTTTGTCTGAACAGTTGAAGGATCATTTTGTACCGAAACTAAGTTTTTAGCGATCCTCGATTCCCGTTTACCTTCAAAGCCAAGTTTAAAACCATATGAAAACCCCTCTTTTAGAGTGAGAGCAGCTGGCTTGAGTGGGTAAACATCTAGCAAAGGGATTAACGCTGAAACAATAATGGGTGACGGGTATGGGCAGCAGGTGCAATTTTGAACAATGTTACCAACTGATTTGCATATAGAAGGCTTAAAAACCTGACCATTGGTATTGGTATTGGGGTTCATGCAATTATTTATTGGTGCATGAACTTGCGCCATGACCTTCTTGTTTACAAGATGAACATGCGTGCTTGAACTTGCAATCTGGACGTGCGCAGGAGCCTTTGTTATTGTAATGATAGCAGTATTTTTTGGCAAACTTACTGCCTGAGCCTCTTTGTCTTTGTGGTGCTCGATAGGCATGATAGGGGGCCTGTTGAGCGCCCTCTGTGAGTGCCCCTTGGGTTGACTTGGGCTGGACTCTCTTCTGGTTTGAGCCACGAAAAGCATTACGTTGGGCTTGTGGAGGTACAAAATTAAACGATGAAGGGATAGCTACGTGAAGTGTCCATAGCTCCCCATCGATAATGGACCAAGATCTTTGTGGTTCTGATCTTTGCCTCAGTCTAAATTGACGATCATATGACCTCCAACCCCACCCTTGAAAACGCGTAGAAGCCATCCTAATAATATGGGCATATTTCAGGAGCTCCTGCGTTCTACTAGGATGCGCACGCAAATATATAGCAGAAAAAACAAGGAATGCGCTAGTCCAAGCATTGATTGTGGTAATTTCGCGCTGTGGTCTAGATTGATTCAAAACAATTTGGCCTGTACTATTGACGCCAAAACTAACATTATCAGGGGCATTACAAGAATTACTTGTATTGATGTCGAGTAGACTGCCAAACTCAACAAAATCACCCTTGACTATTTTGTCTTGAATGGACGGTGATATATCGCAACCAAGAGGATTACAAATGGCAGTAAGTGCTCGTACCGGTTGCCGGTTAAATAATGTGAGTGAATCATTTGGATCAACATATGGGGCAGAAGTGAAAAAAGGATTCTCACCATCTATGTTCTGCTGCTGGTGCTGTTGTCCACGGAACAAATCATTAGCTACCACCCGACGAAAGTTGACTGCTGCTGGGACATCGAGACTCCTTCCTGCGCCAGTATCTCTGCTAGTGGATGCCATTGTTCCCGCTACACTCGGATATCCTCCTTGATGCACGGTTTCGTCCGCTCCATTCTCCAACTCACGGCGTTCTTCATTGGAAACGTCGATTGACAGCGTGTCGCCATTTTGATTTTGTTCAGGAATGTTATTTACGCCGCCGCTGGTTGTTGGTATGCCGATCTGATTAACTTGAGACCGACTTCTTTGTATTCGTGTCGGGTTTTGACCGGTTTGTTGTTGTTGCGATCGTCCGGACCCGGATGCCGTTGTCTGGCCGAATGCATTACGATCAACACTGTGTACATTTGTTGATGATGAGGTATTGCCCTCGTTATTACGGCTAGTTTGCAACAAATCTATTATTGCTCGTGCCTGCGATCTAGTCTGCCGAACAGCCGTATCACTACTTGTACCGGGATTTGTATCCGGTTGGCCCGCTGGTTGGGGTGGGTTTCTTGCAGCGACTGTTGAAGTCGCCTTCCTTTTAGTGCCCTGGCCTGCTTTGGCCTTCTTAGGACGGCCCATGTTGAAGAAATGTTAAAGATCGGCGATTATATTGAATTTTAATATTTACTCACTGTTTTATACCGATCGTAAAATTGAAAACTGTAAAATGTACAGTAACAATACTAATCCGTCGTGATGCACAATCCAAGAAGAATAAAACCACGTAAACTTCCGAGGTTTGTGTTTGCTGGTCTGATAACAGTTATTAGTTATAATAATCAAAAGTAGAAGCGTAGCTAGCAGAAAAAACCAAAGCAAACCACCTTGTGATGTACCAAGGAGAATTTCACGGAAAGTGACTCAACACGATGAAGCCAAAAAGAAATGTGATCAAAACAATGGAAAGGTAAAAGCACGGAACCTCATCCAAAACCAAAACAATAGGCAAAAACTCGCGGGCATGAAAGCAAGGCTGCTGATTGGCCCGATGTATGGTAACCAAGGCACAAAGACGCCCACTGCAACAGGGATAGCCCAGGGGGTATCTGTTCCCGTAAATAAATTGGTTTATGCAAGTAGGCCTTCCATAAACCTTATTATACTGGTATTTTCTTGACTTAAGTATAGATGAATTAAAAGCACGGACAAGGCGGATTTGCCCCTCAGAATTTTATTTTTTTCTTCTTCAATTTTCGAACCCATTTGATGCAATTTGGTGTGTACTTTTGACCGATATTTTATTGAAACTTTATTTCCGATCAATATTGGCTTTTTATATAGGCCTATGCCAAAAAGAAGTTGTGCATACTGATATATATATATATATATATATATATATTCTTGATTTAAAATAAAATGATTATGTTGAAAAAACTTTTGGTTTAGAAAAGCATATCAATAGTTATTACTAGTTGTTACCAGTGTTGTAGTCGAGTCCATCCTACCCGAGTCCGAGTCCGAGTCCTTACCTCTCGAGTCCGAGTCCGAGTCCTTCATGTCCGAGTCCGAGTCACAAGTCCTTATATGTATTTTAAATTTGGTCACATGTCATTCATTTTGCTATATAATAGGCCAACGTATCAATGATGTCAACATAATGATGCATTTTTATCCTTTGCATCCCCATACATGGACAATGTTGATACCATTTTGAATTATAGGCATAAGATTTGATTTAGATATTCAAACAGTGTCCAAAAGTTCATAGATTGAGAAATTACAAAATTGATTAAATGTTGTGATATCATATCACTGATATGCTGTAGAGCAACCATTCCCCTGCCGTTTCACCTAATTCTCTTCCCTGACATTTTTTTTAAGAGAGCTGCTCTTGGAAGCTGAAAATGCCAATGAAATATTCTCTTTGTAAGAAATGTTATGATTGTTTTAAACAGTATAAACACTGACACAAAAACACCTAAATACCATTTACATCGTACAAACAGCCTTCGATTGCACAAGGTTGTTATCACTTTAATTATTTATAGGCTCCCTTGAATTGTGTTTATATGCTTGTAATCAATAGGTGTTTTCAACATCATATTTCTAACTGTTCAGATGTATCTATGATGATTTATGACGTTATTTCTAAACTGTTGAAGATTGGATGACTAAATAAGTATTAAATTACTGCAAACAAAATAAGCCAATATCAGCCGGACTCGGACAGGACTCGGGCACAATTCCTGAGTAACTACAGCCCGAGTCCGAGTCCGAGACCGAGTCCTTCACCTCCGAGTCCGAGTCCTTCAAAATAGGGACTCGAGTACTACATCACTGGTTTTTACCGACACCCACGTCCAATAAACTCCAAACGTTCTTATGTCCCTTGGCATGCCTCCCCGCCCACCTTTTTGTACCCCCATCCTTTTCATTTTTCCCTTTTTTGTTTGCCTCCTCTTCTTCCTCTCTCTTTCCCTATTTCTTTCTCTTCTTTTTTACTTTCCCCCCTCCCCCCCCCCTCTTTTTTGTTGACGGGAGGGGGGGGGGGGGGGGGGGGGGGGGGGGCTGTCCCGCCTGGATCCACCACCTGGCCCTGTGATGAAGTAAATATGCAGTCAGATGGTGACACTATTGCATATTATATTGGCAATACACACAAACTTCAACATTCCGTCAGATAATACAATCTGAATTTAATTTGGGTGTCCGCATGCTTAGGTCTGCTGAGCATTTCAATTTTAAAGAACCATTGATGACAATATTTTTACTTAGTGACAATGACCTCCAGTACATAGACATTCCGTTATATTGTAAGCAGAAGATTAATACTCAAACATGATCGGTCCATGGAAATGTCAACATATAATTGGAAATATTATACTGTGCAATGCTTTAACAAGATTCTGTAATGAATCAAGTCTGCGATTAGAACTTCCTTTACAAGGATACAATATGCTTGTACATCAATAACAATGAAAAAAGAAACTAATTAAGAATGACACAACGGATTTTTAATGTTATTATATTACATAAGTTTCACAAACAGATATTTGGAAAATGTTCTCATTGTCACATATATTACGTCCACACTCCCGGACAATATAAGTTTGCACTATGCTTACCCTTAAAGTCATTTCTACTAGGCCCATAGGGAAATCGAAACTAACCCAATATAGAAATATTACTCAGTATCAAAATTGTCATTTTCTATAAGTCCAAGATTTGCGTTTAATCACTATGTATCCTTCCGTAGTAGCTAAAGTTAGATTGTTAACCAATGATGTATACATCCTCAAGGAAAGTCGTTTGAAATGGGCTTTGGTTAAAACAGGTTAATCAGTATCACTGGCTTGATAGCCTACAGGTCTACTGGACCCAGACAAAGGTATGGTGTGACATCATTTCATGGGTAAAAGGTTTGTTGCCCTAGTAATGAATGCACAAAACACAAACACTAGTGTTGCAGATTGGCGATATACAACCTTACTATTATTAACTCGTTTGGGAGGTTCTTACCCTGTCTACAATCTCATATGAGGGCAGTATACAACTCATGGATATGACACACAGCCTTGCTGTATAATAGCCTATACCATTAAGTATGAAATTTCAATCTATAGGACTTGTATGTGAATTTCACATTTGAATGATTTGCACAACTTTCATTCTCGTAAATTTGTCATATTTCTATCAGACTTTGGAAACCAAGTATCACAGCATTTAAAATGGATACACAATACATATCTACATCAACAAGTAGCGGATAACATTAGCTGATACCAATTATCAATAGCAGCGTTAGAAATAAGAAATATAAACTGGTTAGCGGATAACCCAGCAGAAGATTTTGGTTTATCTGCCACTGTATGTTGTTATCCGCAACTGCTTATTAGTTTTCTTAGTGTCAAATTCTTAGTTATCGTTTGGTCAAGCAGCAAGAATTAAATGGTTATCCGCCTGGAAATTTGGTCACTTCGGGTGCACGGATTACCTCTATTTCGAACGCCGATCAATAGTTTGTGAACCGATTCTTATGGCACATTTCTGAAACACCAAGGTTGTGAGTCTAGTGACAAAATCTGTTGATGAAAGGTGTAGTAACACTTGAAAATGTCAGTAATTATGATCTTGTGGAGAATGGAGATTTAGCATCAAATCAGGTAGCAGACAATATTGATCAGGAGTTGAGAATGCCAAATCAACAAATCTTACCCCTTCTAACTCCTGCTCTGCCAATTGAAGTGCACAACGCAGCTCAAAGAGAGTATCTCCACCAAACATCGCACCAATGAGGGCGCCATCCTTCCTCAGGCAATTATGGATCTGTGTATGGAAAAAAGATTAGAACAGAAAAAAAATCATTGCATCTTCTATAGTACACCAAACAAATTATGCCATAATCATCATAGATATTTCGATAGGCTGGAGGATGATTGGAGTTAGTTGACAAGATTTTAAAAAGGAAATAGAGGAAAAAAATTGCCAAATTGATCAAATTTCTTTTAAAATAAGTAGATCCTGCACCAATGGAATGCAAAAAAAAGAGATTGGCTGAAAAAGGGCCTTTATTCCCGTACTAAACACAGTGTTCGCTTAGAACCATGTCTAACTAAACTCGTGTCTAAATCAAATGCAAGTTTATCTCTTAAATGACGTGTTTAAAAAAACATGATTTTAAACTCTGTAAATCTCGTTCCCAGAGTGGTCGTGTGTTCACTTTATACAGGTATTCAATTTATTGTGGCTCAAATGCATATGTATTTTTAAGACTACACGATCTGCACGTTAATAACAAGAACGGCCAAAAGTGCGAATAAAGCAAGTCATTGCTCATCAATTGGAGGCAATATGCATTTGTTTGTATGTATCGTGTCTCTGCAGGAACACCCGGACCAAGCTCAATACCGCTTGCATAGCAGGGCAAAGTGTCCCGCACTTCTCCACTCCTCGCAGATTACATCCAAGCCCCTGGCAAACACTAGGTCAGGGGTGTGCCACTCAGCTTGCCGATCGGAAGCCACTTTTAAATTAAAATTTGGTCGGCATAGAATTGGTGGCGCTATACCGATAAGGCGTGATTGTAGCAGACGACACGATGCTGGCCACGCGTCTCTCAGACGACCCAATATGGCAACGGGAGTGCACCATTTTGAATTATATTTTAACAGTCATCTCCCGGTTAACGATAAAAATTCTTCTAATTATGATGAATTTGTCAAAATGATAAGATTAACATTCGCGATTACGTGTTATTCCAATACGAAATCAAAATTTAGGTTTCGCGTGGCCACTGTCGTCTGTGTAAATCTACCGCGAGAACAGCGCCACCAAACCTATGCCGACCAAAAATGATGTTAAACCTGGTTAAATGCGTTAAACGCCGGTCACGAACGCATTCCGAACAATTACCCTAATTTATGTAAATATGCAAAAGGGACCATTTTCGCTACGTACATCAGTATAGCACTTTCCTATCCCAAAATTAATAGAATCCCTGACTAGGTCCCTAGTAATACGCTATTACTGTTCCCAACATCCCTGCACTATAAATATTGCCTTCTTGTCCAATAACATGATGGTATTGAACATGGATTTATGTTACCTCCAAGCTAATACCTAATTACATTTCAATCTTATTTGGAAGTGGAAAACAAGATCAATGCCTGTGTGGACGGAATATAGCAACCTTTTCTTCAAGTTGGTAAATCACACACATAATCCTCAACCAGTTAGTCCTTAACCATTTAGATCTTAGTACAGGACTGCTACAAATGGATAATGGTTAATTTAAGGAATCCATTCACTTTTTTTTCACTCTCTCTCTGGCTCACCCCTACTTGTAATGACCTTCAAATGAGGACCAGACGTGGTACTATCCAAATGAGGACCCACCAACCTGGACACACAACGACACACTGAGGACCAAAATGGCGGTTGACAAAAAAATTGGGGTGTCAAACCACCAAATAGACTGTGTGCTATCCAACAGAGGCCTAAAGGGTGTATGGGGGAGAGCATCACAAAAGAGAACCTCATTTAGATAGCAATTTTATGTTTTTTGTAATACTTTGCACGTATCAGGAAAACAAGGACGTCCACAGTTGCAGGTGTGTCCGCAGTTGGAATGTAAAAAACAGGTGTGCATCCTCGTTTGCAGGTAATTACAGATGCCTCTTGACACTTCATCCTTTAAATCATGTAATGTGTATAAAATGTAAAATGCATTTTCCCCGTTTTACCGCGTTATTCTCCATTGTTATTCGTTGTTTCCCCAAGACCAGCTAGTATCGCTTGCTTTTTTTCTTTACATGTAATATGTGTTGTCACATTGTATATTAATATTTATAGATTTAGATCGGAAAAAATAACATGAACTTTAACACTTTCCATGCGGCCATTAGTTTACCATTATACAAAACAGATTTTCAGAAACCTTTCCCAACTTTCAAAGTCTATCTAAAGGATTACTAAACCAATACTAGGCATGTTTGTACTTATTTCAATGCATTGCTCATGGTGATTCCGGAGTAATTCTGTTATACCCTTCACAGGGGTATTTATAGTGTGTGATTTTGAAGAACGACGCATACTACCGATGTTGGTGTGTAGGGTATAACAGAATTATGCCATGATTCCAAATATGGTGATGAAACTAAAAAATGTTGACATTTTTGAAAGATTTTGCAAAATTTTGGAATGTCATCTGTAGCCGCCTGCCGCGTGGAAAGTGAATTGTATCATTTTCTGTAGGTATGCAAAGACCAAGCTCAACCCCTCTTGCGTAAAAATGGCAAATTGTCCTGTTCTCCACTCCTCGCAGATTACGTACATCCACGCCCGTGTCAAACACTACATGTAGACTCCTGGTAATATGCTATTTTAATACTGTTCCCAACATCCCCGCACTATTACTGATAATATTGTCATCTTGTCCACAATAACACGATAGGATTTGTGTCATCTTCAAGCTAATACCTAATTGCATTTCAATCTTATTAGAAGTTGAAAACAAGACGTAATGGTGGTGACTGGTGAGTGACAACTTGTTACAACAAAAATGTTCACAACATGAAAAGGTTAAAGGGAGTGAAACAAGGAAACACTTTGATTTTTAAAGAGGAAGGGATGTATTTTTCACTTCCAGTGATAGAGGAATGGACTTGACAACATCACAATTATTTATAATTACTTTTAAAAGCAAAATATCAAGCTATACTCAAGTTAGTTTCTCTATGAGAATAACACCTGTTTGGACAGAAAATAGCATCTTTGGTGGTTAGTAAACCACACGTACATAGTCCTTCATCAGTTAGTCCTTAACCATTTAGTCCTTAGCACTAGAACTGCTAAACATTTATCAATTTAATCAATTTACTTTTTTCCATCTGACTCCTCTTGACACATTTGTATCACGTAATAATTATGTGTTGTCACAGTGTGTGTAAATACTTTTAGATTTAGAATGAATAACAGGAACCTTTAGTGAATCGTATCATTTTCTGTACGTACACCGAGACCAAGCTTTTAATACCGCTTGCATAGAAGGGCAAAGTGTCCCGCACTTCTCCACTCCTCGCAGATTACATCCAAGCCCCTGGCAAACACTAGGTCCCTGGTAATACGCTATTACTGTTCCCAATATCCCTGTACTATAAATATTGCCATCTTGTCCAATAACATGGTGGTATTGAACATGGATTTATGTTTCCTCCAAGCTAATACCTAATTACATTTCAATTTTATTTGGAAGTTGCAAACTAGATGACATGGTTGAAGGCAACATGTTACTACAAATTTTGTTCCGTGATAAAAAATGTTAGGGGAATAAAAGGAATAAATGAACTTCAAGAAGGGAAGGGAGCGTAACATGTATTTTTGAATATTTCCATATAGGTGTGCACCAAGCTTAACCGACATTAGGCCACACACAAAAAAAAGTTTGTCTAAGAAACATTTTTCAAAAAGCGAAATGCTGGGTTTTTAAAAATTTATTTTAGAGAATAAGCTATGAGGTATGCAATTTTTTCATTTATTTTTATTTTTCAACTGGCCATGTTTAATTTGACCATTTTAAAGAGGACTATCTATATGGCAAAAGACCATATACGCTTGTCGGTGACAAAGCTTTGCGATGCATTTGCTGGTTTCCACATGTATTCATATCATTCATATTCATAACAACAACAACAAAATTGGAAGAAAAACGGATTGCTGCGTAGAGCTACGCGCCGAAGTTTAGTTCACATACCTATGCGCGCGGGTTTCTGAGACAATTATTTGTTAGTACAATCTTGTGTACACTTTCCATTCCCTGCGTGCACACTGAGGACAAGTGGTATGTAATGTACACTTTCCACTCCCTGACAGCACAATGAGGACAAAAAATATTGAGCTACATATTGAGCTACAGTGAATAAAAAGATGAGTGTTAATTTTTGGTAGTCATTGGGAAAAAGAGGGGTGGGTGCTTATAAGAGCATGGGCGCTTGAGGCTAGTATAATGTAATTTCCAGTTTCCTGTTTCCCTACCGACCCAACTTTTCAGTTTTACCAAAACTTTCATTATTTTGTGCAAAATTACATTTTCTGACAAACTTGAATAAAAGTCAAAACTTTTAGTGGCTCAAAATACCAGGCATATCTTCCTGTTGATTTTGAGGGATTTTTATGGCAGTGGTGTCATGGTATATGGCTGATAATGAAATTGTTTGCATTACCTACTCAGATTTCAGATGTAATTGACGTTGCAATATTTCAGACAGATTTGTTGACATTTTCAATAACACATCTACAAATGCTTCCTTAATTGTTTTTCAAAGTGTTAAAGTGTTAATTAAGGTGTAATATATACAAATCAATAGGTAGTTAGTAGTTAACACCCCTTTCAGATGCAATAATGAAATTGAGTGAAATAATGAATAATGAATAATGAAATAGACACCTACCCACTCTTTTAAAAATATGAAACGGGAAACTGGGAATCATATTTCATTAACCTAATAGGGATAATACGATAGTCCATATGCTGTTTTCCCTCCGACATTTCATCTTTTGCCTTTCCATCCTGTAATCTATGCCTTCCCAGTGCGTGTAACTATCTATGGATTTAGAACAAAAGTGTCATCTTTATACTGATTTAAATCAAAAGGAATCACATTTTGCATCATATTACAAATCTGAAGATTTATTTTTATTTTAAGACGAAACATTTCAATTAATACAGATTACCACAAATATTTCATTCAATCCAAAAAACAAGCGACAGTAAAATGTAAATGGATATTAAACTAGAATAAACACTTTCAAGCTGGGCCATGTCTAATTCACCGTACCTACGGGTATATTTCATAAGCATAACATAACGATTGATGTTATTCCATCTTAAAAACCTTTTACCCCCTGGGCATGAAATTCTAGCTATCATTTCCTTTGACATATAGTGCTATACGTCTTCCAAGCAGACACCGTTTAATATCACAGACACGGGCTATGTTCACACGAGGGAGAGTAAAGAGTGGCGTAAGAAAGCGTAACGGTAATGTTGAGTAGCGATCTCGTAACTGATGGAGTAGTGCCTGTATAGACGATGGCTGGCGTAAGTTAAGCCACCTTACACCGCTCGATTTACTCCTGCTTTTTGGCAGGAGGAACGAGAAGTAAGCGAGCTCCAGAGCTCCGAGTAGCTCTGCCGTGGTTGACATTGTAGACGGCACTTACACTCTCCATCGTGCGTAAGATTGACCTTTGTTTACATGCTTGCGACCTTGCTGCGCACTTCCTGCTTACCGTCATGCCTATACGATAATGAAATGTTTTATAAATTCTGATAATTTATTGAAATACATCAAGAGAAAAACAAAGGCTGAAACATTTTACGAACATATTAAAGATGTCATTTGGGCAGAATATTTGTCAGACATTTTTGATATGCAAAATGTTTTAAAAAACTGAGTATGTGATATTCAATTTTTAATTCTATTGGTTGATATTAAATGTTTGATTCTATTGGTGAATAATATTATCTGTTTTTACTTCTAAATTTAATTTTGTTTTCTAAATCCGAAATATCAGAACAAACATCAGCACACCAAAACTAAAAGGAACAATTTTGATTAATAGAGTGATGCGATTTGCTAAGCAAGGTCAACATAAGCAAAACTGCCTATTCAACACTTAGGAAATGATGATCGGCGTAGGTTATGCGTCGTAGCGAAAGGAGTAAAGTGTGTGTGGCCACACGGCCTCATAAACAAAATATTTGTGGCATTTTTATTGCTGTTAGAGTAAGTTACACCTCCGAGTCGCTGCCGTATGAACGTAGTAAACAGTGGGCCTAGCATATATAGGTAATTCATGTACCGTATACTCAATTCTCGGTGGTCAAGCCAGGTATATTTGAAACATGATATTTTGAAAATACAAAGAGCTTTTTAGATGTGAAAAAGTCTATAAGCGGCTGGAAATATGTACGGTAGTCAATATCGCCTGTCTGAAAAGGATCATAGTCAGTTGACAACATTAAAAATAAGGATATTAAAGATACTCATTTTAAATTATTTTCATGTAAAGGAGCAAAGCTACAAACTTTAATTTGAATCAGTGGTCTGAAATGAAAAGTTATCCTAGAGGAAATCATTTGTTGATGACAAACGCTTGCTGACCTTCATCCTGCAGGATTTCTTCTTATATTCAGGATTAAAAACAATGCTTCTTCTGTATCTACTGCCATCATCTGGCATTTGGACATGGTTGGTTTGTTTGTTCCTGTCATGACCTCGCAGATACTGTTCCACAGATGATGATTTTCAGCAAAGGTGTAACAATCACGGGAGGGAGTACATGTCAGTAATCGATCTTATTTGATCAATCCATTGAGACCGAGGTCTGCCTTTCTTTCTCTTCCCCTTCTCTTTCTCTTGCATTTGGACATATCATGGATATAAACTGCTCACAAAAAATATCGAAACACTTTGAAATGATCCAATAGATAACAGCTCGAAAGGGTATGCATTAATCGAAGCAAATAATCAAATGCATAATTTTGTTCTGCGTATTTTGACACCTCGATCGTTGAGATACAATGTTGCGGAGCGGAGTTATTGTCACTTCAATGATCGTGGGTCCAGTTTCAAAAGTGACACTCATCCCTATTGAAAAGCACGAATCTGATCATTCTAAACAGAAATGCAAACCTCTTTCTATAGGATGATTGTCACTTTTGAAACTGGACCCACGACCATTGAAATGACAATAACTCCGCTCCGCAACATCGTATCTCATCGATCGAGGTGTCAAAATACGCAGGACAAAATTATGCACTTGGATATTTGCTTTGATTAATGCATACCCTTTCGAGCCGTTATATATTGGATCATTTCTAAGTGTTTCGATACTTATTGTGAGCAGTTTATTACCATTCAAATGTTCTAGAAATGTTGGAGTCAGCTAAGACAAACATCCTCTTGTACAATGTCCCATTAGCCATTGTAAATCAGTATCCTTTGCATTGGATATCATAATGTAGAACGTCATCATTGTTATTTGAAAAACGATTAATGACTTTATGTTTAGACCACTACAAATTCTTTTGTGATTACTGGGCCCTATTTCATATAAGTTAAGGATCTTCTTAAGTGGACTTATGGAGAGTGATTCTTGAACTCTTCTTAACCCAACCCCCTAAATACTAAGAAATACTACTTGTGAGCCCATCTCCTGTGCGGACGGTTTTCGATGACGTAATCAGAAATTATTAAGCCGTCGAAAGAATTTCCACTTTACCGCCAGGGCTAGAATTAGAATGTTCTGGTCGGGTGTCGTCATTTCCATTGGATCAATTGGCCAATCACGCGGCAGCGCCGGTTGTCGACGTCCCTCCCCCTGTTTTTGCAATCGCCACTTTCGAAATCTTGAATCATATTATTTCGTGTCTTCAAAGCGAGAAGTTATCTTCTCACTCTCTCAAAATTCCCACCCACCCTCCCTTGAGATGGTTTGCCCAAGTGCAAAAAGGGTTCCTTGGGTTAGTTCTGCCCACGAACAGGGGGAAGAAGAGGAGGGCTTGATCTGAGCACTCTTGCCTCTCTCCCTTACTATTAACTGTGTTCCCTTGAGATGGTTTGCCCAAGTGCAAAAAGGGTTCCTGGGGTTAGCTGCCCACGAACAGGGGGAAGAGGAGGAGGGCTTGATCTGAGCACTCTTGCCTCTCTCCCTTACTATTAACTGTGTTTATGGAAAACATATGGTGTTGAAGGGATCTTGGGTTGGCAGTGTTTTTTGGTTTGGCAAAGTAAAATGAGTTAAGGTCAAAATAATGAGTGAACGACACGTTCAGAAAAAAATTGAAATTGTTAATGTTTTGGTCAACGTGCATCAAATACAATACTTTTCAATTGTTACATGTTTTCACCCACGGGTGATATGGACCTGATTCCAAATTCCGTTGTAAATTTGTGTGTGGAAAAAAGAATACTTTGTACGTATCTCAAGGTCTTCGGAAATAGTGAAATGCTTGGATAATCCACTCCAATATAATAATCATAATGATAAAATAGTAGTGGTTCCAAAATGATCACAATTATGTGTTATGCCAGATTTGGCTAAACAAAGAAAATGTTAAGGACTAGTCGCAAGTTTCAATTCCAGTCAGGTTTGACATTATTATTTTGCAGGGGGGTTCATTGGGTGAACTGCCCACGAGCAGGGAGAAGAGGAGGAGGGTTTGATCTGAGCCCTCTTGCCTCTCTCCCTTCCTATTGACAGTGTTTATGAATAAACATGTGGTGTTGAATTGAGTATGGGTTGGCAGTCCTTAATGAAATAAATGAAATGTTATATACATGTATCTCGCTGACACGAGGCAACTGCAAAAACAATTGTTTGTGTGATAATTCTAGCGTCTGGTGGTAATCAACCGAGCCTATATTCTGTATATTACTTTGTATAGGTTTTTTACTAATTTTTATGATTGCATCTTTGTACATTGCTGTGTTTTTACCATTATGTACAGCGCTCTAGAACTTTTTTGTTGTATGCGCTTTATGATAAATGTAATGTATTATTATTGTATAGAACTAGAAGGTGTGGTATACTGCGCGAACAAGTAGCTGAGGGCCGTGGCTTAGTGGGTGGGATGACGGGCTGATGTCCGGAGGGTCCTCGGACTCCCAAATTATAGGTTATCCATGTTTTGAAGCCATCTCTCATTGGGAATACTTAAGCGGTGTTTAAGGTTTTCAAACAGAAGCTACACCTGTTTCATAATATCTAATTGATAACACAACACAATATGCTGTTAACAGGAAGCCATGCACCAACTCAATTGAATATAGAAGAGGATGGGTGCAAATCCCATTTGTATTCCGTTGCGATTGGCTACATGGATGACCTCCTACAGTCGACCGTTCCGATTGGCTACATGAATGTCCTCCAACAGTCGACCGTTTCGATTGGCTATATAGATGACCTCCAACAGTCAACATGGCATCCATTTTATGCCGATGAAGTACTGTTATCATTCCATGATATACCGTTCAACTTTCATTG
The DNA here is from genome assembly GCA_035610835.1 of Ophiura sarsii. NCBI lineage: Eukaryota > Metazoa > Echinodermata > Ophiuroidea > Amphilepidida > Ophiuridae > Ophiura > Ophiura sarsii. The sequence continues at coordinate 51,348,528 of CM069441.1, forward strand.
GCCCAAGACACCGTCTTTTTAATTATAAACATGTTTTCACAAAAGAAATCTCCTTTAATACAATTCCGAATCAATGAAATAGGAATTTTCAGAATACAATAAAATGGCCCAAAGATACATTTGTGGCCTTCACACAACCTCTACTAAACTCTACTATACATCTGCATGACAGCATTGAATAACGTTTATTTCTTGGAATTCGTTGTCGCAATATGTCAACCCCTAAGGTAAAGGTAACAACCATAACATTACAGCATACACCATTTCAATGTGTTATTGTGTTTAACGCACAATATTGACTATTCCGGCAGGCTATGTAAATGGTAACTTGATAGGGTGACAGCCGTTCAGAAATAAGAATAACTTTCCATGCTATTTTGTTTATTCTACAATTCAAGGTTCACTGACACATACAAACTAGTTACGATAAAAAACTATGTAAAATGATAGCAAACATTATTCCAAGATGAGACAAGGGTAGAAGATAATCACAAGTTGCATGCAGAGATTAGCGCTGAAGTGGGTTCTTCAGTTTGTGCACATTTCTTTATTTTTAGTGCACTAAAAATAAAATGACTATATCATCTAAAATAATCAAGTTTTTACACATTAAATTTATGAAGATCAGGGTTCTATGAAAGCCTTCATGACCTAGGGCCACTGTTGATGGTGAGCCAAATGGATTCACACATCTAAATTTGAAATTTGTGAATATGAGATACAACTGCATTTTGCAGATGAAATCAATTGTAGTTAACACTTTCCATGTGGCTGGCAGCTGCAGACGACATTCCAAAATTGCACAAAATGTCTCACAAATTTCACAAATTTCATTACCATATTTGGAATCACCATGAGAAATGTATTGAAATAAGTACACACATGCCTAGTATTGGTCCAGTAATCCTTGAGATAGACCCTTAAAGTTGTGAAAGGTTTCTGAAAATTCTGGTTTGTATATGGTAAAACTTATAGCGGCGTAGAAAGTGTTAAGTTCATCATTTCTTCTCTTAACTCTATCTAACCTCAGGTCTTTGGTATAAAAATATCAGGGGGAAAAGTCTGGCTGTGCCGGCGCCGGGAATCATACCCGGGTCGCATGCATGGGATTCCCGCCCCTAACTGATCATGCCACGGAGTCAGTTTCGAAAACTCTTAAGATTTTCGTCAGCATATGATAGCCTGTCTGATCGCCCCATGTGATTGGGGAATTGCGCTCTCACCGGCACCTTGTAGTTTGGTGTTTTCACGGCTGTTTGATCCCACATAATTTGTCCGTTTCATTCTGAGAACACCGTAACTTGCTGGGCCGGTTCTGGTTTTAACTGATTCAAGTACCTGAATATACTGGCCATCTTTTGTAGAAATTTCAGAACATTTGTTGGTGCCAGTTCTGAGAAATAGAGCTTTGAATATTATTATTTACTATAATAGCGCCCTCATCGGCCACATTTCCCATAGAGTTACATGTAAAATGTGTGTCAAGTAGAAAATGCCGATAATTTAAAAAGGGCTTGAACAATTTTCTTGAAATTTTCACCGTATACTCATATTCATTAACGCTATACCTAAATCATAAATGGGCCACGATGTAATCTTTTTTATCCCATAATTTTAATTATAAATCGGACAGACAAACAGCCGTGTTTTGTAGTGATGAGGAATGTTACGTGATTTGTAAGTTTTCAAAGGACACCTAATTTTATTCTGATTTGATAAAATAGGGCCCCAAGTTCTGTTATCTTTGAAAGCCCTTTGCCATTTGTCAATGTGCGGTATCCATATTTGACAAGTATCCTATCCTATAGCTAAAGTTCTAGACTTATTTATTTACTCAGTCTGGCAATACATGTCTGAGAAGTCGACATGGTCAACATTAAAATTGGACTCACATTAATAAGGTGTCATGCTCGTTACATTAAAGATTAGAACAAGGCTAGAGGGGACGGTCCTATCTGGGGTTCATAAGGGATTCTTATTGCGAGTTTTTCAGATATATGTGTGGTGGTATGGGAAAACCCGTCGGAAGTCGCTAGTGTTAATATTGAGATATCTGGGTCATACCAAAATATTCCTAACAAATTAGTTCCAAGTCAATTTTCCAACTTTGGTCCCAAGATAGAGATTAGACCTTGAACTTTAGTCTCCAGGAGTTTTTTATGCAAAATTTCAGATGTTAAGTTTATTTTAGTAATTTTCTGAACCTTGTTTATCAAATTTTATGTGTAAAATGCTATGTTTATGTAAAATGACATTGTTACCATGGTAACCACATGTGAATTCCGACAATGCATTGTAAAGATTTTGAAAGTGAAGAACTTACAATTGTTAATAATATCGCAAAAAACTAGGTTCATATCAAAAGTCCTTTTCATATGACAAGCTATTCTGTGTGATATAACAATGAAGTTTTATTAATTTTAGAGCATTTAAAAGATTTTGTGTACACCTTTGAATTGTCAGTTGCAATTTTTAGTGTTGCGTTTAAACTTGCCGACTTTAAAATTCTATAACTGTAGTTCTAGATGGAATTTCTGAAAAATTTAAACAGCCCTATACTCAGAAGAGTATGCAGCTCTCTGCCAAAGAAAAAACACAAGTTGCTAGAAAATGACCATGTGAAGGGTTTTCCCATGCCACCACACATATGCGCTCAGTATCCAATCACAATTTAGTCTGGTCAATATGGTTAACATTAGAATTGGTCTTCATTCAATGATTATGGTTTCCCGAACAAGCAGTGCTACAAGGGACAAAAAGTCCAAAACATGGGGTTCATGGGATAATTCTGTTTGGAGTTTCAAACATAGGCGGTCTGTCTAGTCACAAGTCTGGTATTAAAGTCAGTCGATTATTTAATGGTCCACGTAAGAATTGGAATTCAATCAAAAAATTCGATGAGATGACGTGCTTGTCACATAAAGCAGGAATAGTCTGAAATCAGGGGTTCTAAGGGAAATCCCAAGTTTTATTTCAAGACTTGTGCAGACGACAGTTAATTAGCCACAAGTAAGACTAGAAAAATGGTCGATATTAGAATTGGCCTCATAAGGTGTTATGGTTGTCACATAAAAGTCTAGAAGTCTAGAAGGGACAGCCCTTCAACCTACGGTTCAAGTTTTCAGACTGATGTAGCAAGTCTAGCCTAAAGCCGGATATTCATGGTCAATGTCTGAAATGAGCTCAAATGTAATATCATGGTTGTCACATAAAAAGCAAAGCTAGAAGGGACAGCCCAGCACACAAGAGGTTATGTGGAGGGTTTTTGTTCACTCATGGGTTTGGTCTATAGCCATGAGTTAATGTTAGAATTGGACTCATATAATATGGCATGGCATGGCTGGCATAAAGAGAGCAAGTCCAGAGGGGACAGTCCTAAACCAATCCTGTCCAGCTCTTACTTGTGTAAAACTTTGCAAATTCTGATAGTTTTGTCTCAGTCATCAAGGGGAGGAAAACACAGAAATGTTGATGTTATTTTTCGTTCTGGGTGGCCATTTAAATTGTGTGCAAAACAATGGATATATGAAAGTTACCTTATAGCCATATGGAAGAGTAAGTCAACAACATTTTCTTTGTGGTTTATTTGTAAAGGGTGATATATTTAAAAAAAGGTCTGTATTTTTGCGAAAAGGGAAAAAGGTTCGGGTTGTTTTTTTGTAAAGGGAAAAAAAGGTATATTTAACTGTAACTCCCATGGTGTTGCAGTGGCGTTGAGGCATGGGATATACCGTGTGTGTGCGCGTGTGTGCGAACAAAGGTGCTGCTGGTCATATGGTATAGTGGTGTTAGGGTTATGGCACAAATATCCATGATTTTGCAAGAAAATTGAGTTTTTTACACAAACAAATTAAACAAGGCGGTTCTCGAACGGCGTGTCTCGCCTGTTCATCAAAAGTGACTTGAAAGAAATGATGAAACATATGATACAATGTAGCACTGTCACAGAGGTATGCATTGTAGTTAATGCAAGGGATGTAATACCTTAAGGGATGCTCAAATGTTACCCAGTACTAAAAATTTTGCGGAACACAAACGAATCGTTTCCGCTTCATGGCCCTTCAAAGTTGAGATAGATGGTACCCCACCCCTTTGGACTATGCAGTGGCGGTGCCAGCATCATAATTTGGGGGGGGGGGGGGGGGGTGGGGCAAAAGGAGGCAAGACATTTAAGGGGGACCCCAGACGATCTTGAATGACCTCCAATGACCTTGAAAATGTAATCAACAAAAAGAATACACCCCCCCTTTCCCTCCACCAAGTCCCATCAAGATAGGCCCTGCTGATCTATTTGACCCCATATTTGACCTTAAATGACCTCTGATGACCTTGAAAATTTAATCAGAACACCAAGATAGGCCTTGCGGATCTTATTTGACCCCAGATGACCTCGAAAAATCAATCAGCAAAAAGAACACACCATCCCTCTTCCGTCCACCAAATCCTATCAAGATAGGCCTTACGGATCTTATTTGACCCCAGATGACCTCCGATGACCTTGACAATTTAATCAGCAAAAAGAACACACCAACCCCCTTCCATCCACCAAATCACATCAAGATAGGCCTTACGGATCTTATTTGACCCCAGATGACCTCTGATGACCTCGAAAAATTAATCAACAAAATAACACACCATCCCTCTTCCGTCCACCAAATCCCATCAAGATAGGCCTTACGGATCTTATTTGACCCCAGATGACCTTGAATGACCCCCGATGACCTTGAAAATTTAATCAGCAAAAAGAATACACCACCCCCTTCCCTCCACCAAAGCCAATCAAGATAGGCCTTACGGATCTTATTTGACCCCGGGTGACCTTGAATGACCTCTGATGACCTTGAAAATTTATTCAGCAAAAAGAACACACCACTCCCCTTCCCTCCACCAAATCTCATCAATATAGGCCTTATGGATCTATTTGACCCCATATTTGACCCCGATGACCTTGAATGACCTTGCAAATCTAATCAGCAAAAGAACACACCACCCCCTTCCCTGACATCAAGTCCCATCAAGATAGGCCTTACGGATCTCTAGATATCGCGTTACAACGCGTCACAAAAGTTTTAAGCATATTTGACCCCGATGACCTTGAATGACCTCCAATGACCTTGAAAATTCAATCAGTAACAGAACGCACCACCCCCCTTCCCTACACCAAGTCCCATCAAGATAGGCCTTACGGATCTCCAGATTTCTTGTCTCTTAGGTCGGACAGACAGACAGACAGACAGACAGACAGACAGACAGACAGACAAAAAAGTGGCCACTTAGTCTCTTTCTGAACAAGTTCAGGCGAGACAAAAAGGAGGTGTTTTCAGTTCCTTTACATAGAATGTGATGGTACCCGGGGAAAACTGTACCTGTACTTATTTTCAATTTTAAAATAGAGATTTGTCATAAGAACCCCTTCATATCAGAGCATGTGTGGTCCAGTGAAACAGCACGGGATTTATAACCATGAGGTTGCGAGTTCTAGCCCCGCCGTGGCCAACGTGTTTGTATCCCTGGGCAAGATACTTAGTGTAAATTGCCTCGTTAACCCAAGCGAGATTGGGTATCTGTTAAAAAGGGTGATATTACAATCTAAGTGCTGATATGGATGGGCGCCTAGCCAGCAGCCATGTAGATGAAGCGAAATGATTGTGACGATTTCCTAACGACGGCGAAATAATAAATAGGCTACAGCGCCATGAGCCTCGCATGCAGCGGATACCGGCGCATTATAAATGTCCACTATTATTATTTATTTATAATTAGTTTCTCCGAGTCTATATATTATTTATTATTATTATTATTATATTTATAAATGATATTCATCTTTAAAAAGACATTGGAAAAAGTGAAAGCTTTCAAGCCTTCAACCATGTATGAAGAGCACAATATACTATCTACTGAAGATGGCAAACACATACAATGCCAAACAAAGGTTCAAGAAAATTGTAAAGATTGGCTATACATCATGAAGAACTGAAGACAAGATTTGTAACTTTGCTATGAAGCTTGAAGATTAAAAATAAAATAAAATGTATGAAGTCTTAACTTATATAGCGATAATATATCTCTATAAGGAACCTTGTTCACCCCTACTGATGATAGCTTATTATCTACTCTTTTTTTTAAAAAGTTTTAGTTAGCAGAGTAAAGTCCTCATTGTCCATGATGGAAATTGATTAGCTAGTGAAAGTTAAAGGTAGATGTTCCGATTGCTGGCCCAATTTTCAACTTGATGTTTTCTATTTGACATGAAAGGTCATCCTTAAAATTGTCACATTCCGAAGTTTGAGTTGCATAACTCTTATGGTTCTATTTTTAGAAGCACAATGTCACAAAACATTGCCCATTGAGTCTTACACAAATTGGTTGGTGGTTAACCACCTTTGGCAGTAATTCACCACATTTTAGCCTATAATTTCTAAATGGAACATTTCTGGCCCCTAAGATTTTACAGACATAATGAGAAAAATATGGGGATTCTTCTGACATCAAAATATCTTCATGTGAAAAAAAATTAATAGCCCCAAAAAAGTGATCAGAACATACACCTTTAAGATAATTAGGTATGTAATTACGTTACAATCTAAATTATTTTGATTACATCCAATGCATCTTCAAAGTTGATTTGTGTAATGATAGATAAGATAATTAGGCATGTAATGCATACATTACAATTTAAATTACTTGATTACAATCAATGCATCTTCAATACCAACATTATAGTCATGACATATATATCTAGTAATCCATTCTAGAAAGTGCATTAACCTGAAATCTAAAGTAGTTGCGTGGGAGTTGTGTCTACATGTACAAAAATAGATATTCAACCTTAACTATGCTCTCGGCTAATTACCATGTGATTCGGTAGGTATCGGTAGGTATTAAGATGAATCCAACGGAAGCAGAAAACAAAAGAGGAACTGAAAACCCTAAGCAGCAATTATTATGTGAAACATTCATATACTTTTTTTTAAATTCTCACTTTTACAAATATACAATGGTATATCATTCTGCCTAAGGTCTGTTCTATATAACAAAAACACAATTGGAAGGGAAAAGTGTATACAAGTATCGCATGATACTGGCACATGAAATTTGCAAGTATCGTGTTCCAGTATCGAACCATACTGGAAGGTTTTATGTTCCAGTATTGGGCAATACTGATACACATGTTATAAGGTAAAGGCGGTCGATCCTGTAATACCAAGAGCGGAGTGCCCATCTCTCTTTCAAAGCGATAGGGCCAGACTCACTCCTTTTATAATGTTGCTGTGTGGGGCTCGCTACACCTCCTCCACAGCGAGTCTGCTACCTTCCCAGCACTGAAGAATGCCGGTACCCATTTAAATACACCTGGGTAGAGAGGAGTAATTGCGGTAAAGTGCCTTACTCAAGAGCACAACATGTTGACCACAGCGGGACTCGAACCCACAACCTTTAGAGCAAGCGTGTGCAACCTGCGGCCCGCCGGCCTCTAATCTGCGGCCCGCGAAGCAATCCCAAAATTCCCATTGATGCGGCCCGTTTTAACCGGAACTCCCTAGGTTACACTAATGGCGAATTGATTTAGCCATAGGGGGGGGGGGGGGGCGAGGGGGCTAATTTCCCCCCAATATTGACTGTCGTGTCGGTTGAGATTGGCACTGTCGGTTAATTAGACAAGAGGAATCATGGAATTATGATGGTCAAAAGTGCACAGACCTAATTGTTTCGCGCGCTACTTGCGCATGTGTACCCCAAATGGATTTTCTTTTGGTAGAAACTTGTTTAAAGCAGAAATGTACCTCAATCATAGCAAAAATAAGTGTAAAGTCGAAAAATTTTGAGCGCTATGCGCGCATTTCTTTGATCAAAACAAACTTGTGATTGCGTATTAAAATCCCTGGTTAAAATGGCGAAGAGAAGCGGGAATCCGGATGTGTTTTGGAATGTTTGACATTCACTGCGGCCCGTGAATGGATCTCAAAATCACAATGCGGCCCGCGTGGTAGAAAAGGTTGCACATGCTTGCTTTAGAGCATGAATCCAGTGCTCTACCCACTGCGCCACACATGCCCACACATGTTATACCAGTAGTGATTTGTCCCAGTATTGAACGATACTGGTACATTATTGTGTTCCAGTATATTGGAACATTTTATATGTGCCAGTTTCGTCCGATACTGGAACACTGACTTTGTACCAGTATCAAACGATACTGGGTGTTTCAGTATTGGACAATACAGTACTAGTTCAGTCCAGAATACGGGATCTAAAGTAGACTTTTTCCCAGTGAAAACATTGGTAAGTTTCAAGATATAAGCAGATGGGGGTCACTTTCCTGGCATCTGAAATATTGGTCAACAGTTCAGGCTCACTCAATTACAAATAATAAGTGGGACCTTTGAATGAAGGGCACTTTAGGCCCCAGGAATGCATCAATTACACAGTAGAAAATAGAAGCTCATTGTAATTGAATAATGCACTTTATTTCATCAAAGATTTGATGCATGTCTTTATATGAAGATACAATTATCCCCTTATTTTGTGATCAAGTATATTGGCAAACTTCCCTAGCAAAGAAAATATGACACTATGTCACCATAAACCCTCTTGATTCTGCACGTCAACATGTTTGTGTATGCCACCCCCCTCCCCCCCCCCCCCCCCCCCCTTATTACAAATAAGTAGTTTCCAATCAAAATCAATGTCTGAAAGGTTTATAATAGTAATCTTCTCTCGAGAAATTAGTTTATTTTCAATTGCACCATTTGACGGATATGATATTATTATGATATTGTCATATTTTCATATCTGCCCATAGGGAAATGAGGAAATTCACTCTACAGGTTGTTTCATGGTAGCATATCATATCATGGATCTTTTTACAGTGTAGTGCTGCACTATGTGAGGCTGGTGGTTACTATACAATCAATATTTTGATCAGGCCTACGGGGTACTCAACTGTATTCTTGATGCTTGATGGGGGGGGGGGGGGGGGGGGGGGGGGGCTTGTTCTGAAAGCTGACAATTTGCAAATACAGGGCAAAAGGATCATCGAGTTTGAATACTTCTGTCTAGGGTAATTTGTGAGTCCATACATATAGGCTACTATTAGAAATAAGTGAGTAAATAAAGGAGTAAGCGACTGCTTTCTTTTGATTACCTGTGAGTGCGATAGGGAGAATATATTATGATGATAAATCTGAGGAGTTCAAAAATCAATTTCAATTTGTTGAAAACAGAATACTAATATACACATGGAATTCGGAAGCCTGTAATATAAGCAATGATTTGACAGTAGAATGAGATTTTGAAGGGGCATTGAGAGACCCTATGAAACTGGAGCCCTCATTTTCTAAAAGATTTTTCATTTTTCAGAGTTTTTCAAACATTCACATACATAATGCTTACATACACACGGAATCTGAAATCATTACACTTAATTCGTCATCTTTCATGTAAATTTCATGGATTTGACAGTTTTGCTTATTGTTTGTTCTTGATCCAAAATTGTTCAATTCATTATGTATAGTTCATGTCGTGCCTAGCATGATTAAGATTGAACACCGCCCATATGAGGCAAAGTTATGAGCTGGCTGATTCAAATAGAGCTTTACTCAAAATCTTTAAAAGTATAAAGAGGTGTTCAGAAAACCTTCACAAAATATCTTATATTGACTTTTATACATTATATGAGAGGGTCTACATCAGTGGTTCCCAACCTATGGGGCGCGACCCCAATCGCGACGCACTTTTTGTGGGGTCGTGGACTAGCCTAATTTAACAAAATTAAATGTTATGTTTTTGTACTGTACTTTCGTGTACTGTACTGTATACCGTAGTTATATAGCAAATATCATGGTAGCACATTTCAAAAGGTTAAAATTTGACCAAATTTGACCATTTTAGCATAAAATATCAAATTTTGGCGCGCTGCGCGCACATTTTATCACCATATTAGGTTATAATAAGACCAAATGTTGCAATTTGCTTACCAAATTAGTTAAAATTAGACCAAATTTGACAGTTTTAGCGTAAAATGGCAAAACAAATAGCACGCTTTTTTCAATTCTTTCCCCCACCTAAATGGTTTCTTGCGCTCCCCACGCCCCCCCCTCCCCCCTAACCCCACCCAATTCATTATGCTGGTGCCGCCACTGGTGACTTTGTCCTGTGAGGGGTCGCGCTCTGATGCTGGTTTCTTAAATGGGGTCACCACCAGAAAAAGGTTGGGAACCACTGGTCTACATGTTTGCATTACCTATTTAAATGATAATAATGATACTTTCTTATATCATTTATATTATTTTGAGAAATCAGCTATTAAAATATCCCTTTAACACTTTTCACATGGCTATTACCATAAACAAAACAGATATTTCAGAACTTCTTTCCCAACTTTCAAAATCTATCTCAAGACTCACTGAACCAATAGTAGGCTTGTTTGTACTGAATCTAATGCATTTCTTATGGTAATTCCTAATATGGTGATGAAATTCAATAATTTTGACATTTTTGAAACATTTTGTGAAATTTTGGAACTGTTGTGTGCAGACGCTTGCTGCGTGGAAAGTGTTATTAACCCTAACCAGTAAAGCTAGTTTTTTGTGCGTATCGGGGGGAGGGGGGAAAAAGTGCTATTTTTTTTACCCGAAAAATCACCCAGCACCCCCCGGGATTCGATCGCGGGACCATTTGCACCCAAGTCTGTCCCTCTACCAACTGAGCCAACTCCCTAGCGGCTATGCGGCCACAAACTCCGTGGCCACATATGCCTGCGGTAGGTGACGTCATCGCGACAATGCAGCAGCACGTGCCCGGAGATAGTTTCTGGCAGTGAGATTTAGTGAGATTCAGTGCGGTTAGGGTTATTGCACATCAAAAATTGACATTTATCAACCCTAACCAGTAAAGCTAGTTTTTTGTGCGTATCGGGGGGAGGGGGGAAAAAGTGCTATTTTTTTACCCGAAAAATCACCCAGCACCCCCCGGGATTCGATCGCGGGACCATTCGCACCCAAGTCTGTCCCTCTACCAACTGAGCCAACTCCCTAGCAGCTATGCGGCCACAAACTCCGTGGCCACATATGCCTGCGGTAGGTGAGGTCATCGCGGCAATGCAGCAGCACGTGCCCGGAGATAGTTTCTGGCAGTGAGATTTAGTGAGATTCAGTGCGGTTAGGGATTTATAGTTGTTGAAGTTTGATTAAAATGTGTTGGTTGGTGTATATTATTGTTGCCTGCTGAGTTGGTAATCAGGAAAATGAGAGCAAATAACCTATGGGGCCTAGACCCTTGTGACAATAAATGGTACAATCTCAGGCAAAGGAATTGTCTTTGGTAAGCATGTTATTTCTAGGTGTTACCTTCATGTAAGAGAGACAGTATAAGGCCACAAAGAGTTTGAGGAATGTAATGCAATTTTTATGAATTGGTTTCCATGTTTCTAATATAATTGTTTTTGATAACTCAATCAAAACCCCTTTAAGCGGATGAAGTTTGATCAAAATGTGTTGGTTGGTGTATAATATCAGGAAAATGAGAGCAAAGATCCTATGGGGCTAGACCCTTGTGACAATTGTCAATCTCAGACAAATGAAACATTCTTAGGAAACATGCTTGTTTCTGTAAGCTATGTATGAACTGATGTGGCTGTAAGAGAAAGTAACACTATTTGTAAAATTGGTTTGTTAAAGGCATAAACAAGTTAAAGACATATAGTCCTCAAACATTCTGTTTATATAACCATTTGTCAACAAATAAATTGGCCAAATTTTGAACTGATAACATAAGGGCTGTCATTTATATAAAAGAATCTTCTAGGGTAATAAAATAGACCATTCAAGAACTTTGTCCAATGGAGATGAAACAAACATGATTTTTGATCAGAGGTAGGCCAAGGGGGCACTAATGTCTACAAATTGTAATAATCTGTGTGAATCCACTCTCCAAAAACTACCCTTAACACGGATTCTCAAAGAAGGAAAAGTGGCCTTTAGGCAAGCAATAAATAAAAACCCATGTAAAATCAGCTGTTTTGGGGCCAAAAATCTGTCTTAGCCGACTGACCCTAATTTTTTTCTTTCATCGCCTTAACAAGGATTATAGCTCAACAAATCATACTCATAGCAAAGGATGTAGGTCCTCAAGACAGAGTTTAGACTGGAAAAGCATATGAAGCAATGTATTATTCAGCTTTGTTAGTAAATTTGTCTTGTAGGCCTAACCATTTTTGGCTGTTTTTACGAAGATCACACCTGAATATCGGCCCAAGCAACTCTTAGCGCAGATTCAGGTTGAAAAAGACACCCTTATTTTCTAAATTGGCGATTTTGATACCCTTAGCATGGGCCCCGCGTTGTGGTCGAAAAAAGCACCTTTATTCCGTGTTTTCTTTCACGCAGATGATGCCTGACTAGCCCCCTCCAGGAAGTAGACCTAAATCAAATTGAATACATATACATAATTCAACAGAGTCCATTTCACAATGATTTCAATATCATCAAACGGATAGCTGGTGCATTTGAATAAAAATAAAAATTTAAAGATCTAACAATAAAAGACTAAACATGAACATCCACAAATCAATAGATTATAAATTCAAGGTTGATAATTTTGCCTAATTTTGGTTGAAAATGTAATTTGTAATTTTCAGCATTCTTCATTATGATTTCAATCCAAAGAAAAAATTGCAAAATATATATTTTACAAATATTTTCTTTGAATATCATTAGATTGGCCTTTATTTATAACATTCTTTTTAGAGAGTACATTCTTGACTCTAGCATTCTCTAATTATTTTCTGGATGATAATTTTTCCTGACTAACCTACTATGTGAAATGCTATGTGTGACAAACATCTGGTGGGGCGAGTTGAATGTCTGATACATGAAGATCAATACTTGCATTTGATGAAACTTTCTTTTATTAGTAATACTTAATTAATGAGAAGTCATGTCATTGTAACATTTCTTATTACAAATTGATGGAACATTTAAACGTACGATCATTGATCATTTGATATTTTAATTATCAATGGATCATTATATACACTTGTCATTATACAGGGTGTCCAAGAATGATTTATACCTTAAAAAATGTACATTTATTTAGCTATGAATACCATTGTTATTTGTCCAAATGCTTATGATCCTAACATCTCCATATGTATTTAGCTTTCTTAAGAATTTTGAATTTTAAAAATTTGATGTTTCTGACATGGGCTCTTTTGTAAAAATGGTAAATTCCAAATTTGACCAACATTATCTTCTTTGAAACTCATAAAATCATTGACCATGTTTGGCACAAAGCTCAATTTAAATGATATGCAGATAATTTGCTGTGTCCTCTTTTAATTTCCACTACAAAAATTAATAGATAGCAACTGTTGGTGATTTTTTATAAAGCAATAACTCAATGGTGTGAGGGAATTGTTCTGCTTGAGTGATTTATATCAAACTTTCTTTAAGGTGTATGTTCTGATAACTTTTTTGGGGCTATGATTTTTTTTTAACATCAAGATATTTTGATATCAGAGGAATCCCCATATTGTTCTAATTATGTCTGTAAAATCTTAGGGGCTAGAAAAGTTCCATTAAGGAATTATAGGCTAAAATGTGGTGAATTACTGCCAAAGGTGGTTAACCACCAGCCAGTTTGTGTACTACTCAATGGGCAAATTTTATGCGACCTTGTGCTTCTAGAATAAGAACCATTGGAGTTATGCAACTCAAACTTTGAAATGCGACAATTTTAAGGATGACCTTTCAAATTTCATGTAGAATAGAAAACATCACGTTGTAAATCGGGCCAGCAATCAGAACATCTACCTTTTAAGTGCCAGTTTTTTAAGTTTGGTGTGAGTTTTATCAATTGAAATGCGCTGAAAGTGAAAAACAGAATTCACCGATTTTCAATGATGTCATGCCATATCAGAACGGATAAAGACATTGTGTCGAAATTAACAGAGTAAGTAGGAAACATATTCCCCCATTATATTGCAGGCATTAAACTTGTACTGCAATGCTGTTTTTATATTTTTATTAATTTTTCAAACACAGTATAAATCATTCTGGGACACCCTGTATTACCAATTCCAATATCTGTACAATAAGAAGATTTTTTTACAAACTCTACCCACGATGCACAATATGCTTGAGCGATGCCATCTAGAGCACTAATTCACCTTGTAACATTTGATTACCAGGGGGGGGGGGGTACTTAGAGGATAAGGTTATGTGGATGTTCCGCCAAATAGGGTCCCCCTTTTCACCCTCTGGTAAATGGATGACCCTATTTCAAAGCCATATTGGTAAATTTATGGGTCTAAAATCCTTAATTTTGCTTGTTTTTCACCGATATTTTTAGCAAAATCTGTCAAATATATAGGAAAATTATGGGTTTCCGGAAAACATATTGGCACATTTCCCCCCTAAAATTGGTAAATGTTTGGGTACATTTTCTTTTTTGCTGGCAGCACATCCCTACCAAAAAAACAACAGAGTACCCCTGCACCCACCACCACCCCTGGGATAGACACTCACATATTTGTATCTTTAGATATATGAATTATGGTAATCTCACTTCAGTACAGATACGATTCATGGCCACCAACCGGGAAATGAATAGGGATATTCCCTGTTAGAATATCAAGACTCTCTGGTGATTTCCCAGGCTTTCTTAGACACAACAATGAATATTTATGCCATCAATGCAGGCAGTAGTATTATTTTAAGTGGAACAATGACGACCGCAGGCGGAGTTGTTAGTGCAAAAAATACTACTACTGAACGCATTTATGTCAAACAATATAACACATGTACGGTCTAAAAACAATACCATAATTCTCATCCTCAAACAGTCAAACTTTTATAGATATGATATGATATTGATATCTGAAGAATACCCATATTTTTCTCATTATGTCTGTAAAATCTTAGGGGCCAGAAATGTTCCATTTACAAATTATAGGCTAAAATGTAGTGAATTACTGCCAAAGGTGGTCATAACCAATCAGTTTGTGTACAACTCAATAGGCAAAAGTCTTGTGACCTTGTGCTTCTAAGAATAGAACCATTGGAGTTATGCAACTCAAACTTTGGCATGTGACAATTTTTAAGGATGATCTTTCATGTATAATAGAAAACATCAAGTTGAAAATTGGGCCAGAAATCGGAACATCTACCTTAATATGCAAGAATTAATTTATGTATCGATATGCACAGTAAAGAATGCATTGTTAGCTATAACTTAAATTTTATTTCATACAAATTGGTTATTCTAAATGGGAGATATGTGCATTTTCCCAAATTCTGTGAAATTTAATCTGTTCCAACTTCCAAGGTACCTCTATTAATGCATAAGTTTAATGCACGCATTTTGAAAATGTCAATCAATGGCGTGTTGATATTTAGCATGCCTACATTGGAAAATGGGGCTATATTTGGAACACTTTGGATTTCGCGCTTTTTCGTTAAGATGTTGTAATTATGGCCTGGAATAGGATATTCTCTTGGGAATTTCACCAAGTATGAAGAAATATTCCTACTCCTATAAACAATGAAGACATTTTTCAACAAGAAGTATTTTTCCTGATTTTCTAAAAACGGGACCTGAATATTTTGACCCACCCTGAACAGGAAGAGGGCTCCCTGATCCTGTAGTACATATCATCCCAGTTCTGTCAAATCCTTGTATTTCCATGCGGCCCTTCAGCATGTATAAAGCCATACTTTCTATGTATAACCTTTTCAGCATGTAAAAAGTAATACTTTCTATGTCCAACCTTTGGGCAGTCTGCTTTTAAATATCTTCAACATGTCTAAAGCAACACATTCGCTGCATAAATGCGCTGTCACACCTAGCCGATTTGGCTCGCCGGAGCTATTTTCGGGGATTGGTACTAGTATGGTAGCGCAACGGTATCACATTGCTAAGAACGGTAGTATATCGTCAGGACATCGTCAAAAAGAATAGCAACGGCAGGCGACGGTAGAGTTTTTGAACATGCTCAAAAATGTCTGCCAGCGAGCAACGGGACTACAACGGCAGTACAGCGGCAGTACTCCGGTATGGCTTTGTTAATGTTGGTAGAGCACCGGTAGCACCCGTAATGGATCAGCGGCTCTCCGGTGGCCTCAAAGTATAACCATACAGGGTGGTTCAATAAAACCTTGACAGTTTTTTGAAGCCATTTTTTTTGAAATTCTGTAGATTTAAAAAAATATTTTTTTCAATATTCATCAACTATATGTGATCTTGACCATCTATGCTGAAAATATCATTACAAATAACCTTACGGTTGCAAAATAACAGCTATTTGAACAAAGTCTGTCCCATTTCACTCTGTCCACGGGTACTGATTTAGCGACGTTACAACCAGTGTGGTTCAATAAAACGTTGACAGTTTTTCAAAGCCATATTTTTAAAAATTGTAGGATTTGAGTGGGTTTTTTACATATTCCTCAAAAATATCATCTTGGCCGTCTATGCTGAAAATGTCAATGTTAATAATGCTATGGCGGCAAAATGATAGCTATATTTGAAGAGAATCTCTCCAAATCTCTTGGCCCACGAGTAAGTCTACGGGAAATGCCCAGCAAGATAACATTAAATGGCATCGTCACTGTTAAGGCATAGAGCATAGACAATTACTTTCCAATCTATGAAAATCAATAATTCTAATTAGGGTCACTCGTGGTATTATTATTACGTATTGATTTCACACCTGAATAGATAGTTAAGATGTTAACAATTACACTGGTTTCACCTGGCGGGATCTTTAAATCTTAGATTACTTGCATGCGATTCATCATTCAGTATTCAATGTAACGTCGCGAAATCAGTACCCGTGGACAGAGTGAAATGGGACAGACTTTGTTCAAATAGCTGTTATTTTGCAACCGTAAGGTTATTTGTAACGATATTTTCAGCATAGATGGTCAAGATCATGTAGTTGATGAATATTGATTTTTTTAAATTTTAAATCTACAGAATTTTAAAAAAAATGGCTTCAAAAAACTGTCAAGGTTTTATTGAACCACCCTGTACTGGTACCGATGTGATACCGTGTAGTCCTGCCGATGTACTAACGATGTACTACCGTTCTTAACGATGTGATACCGTTCTCTGGTATAGCTCCAGGCGAGCCAAATCAGCTAGGTATGACAGCGCCTTTATTTTTCAAGTGCTTTCTCGACGGAGCTCCGCCGAATTTCTCGCCGTTGTAATTGTGTGCTCCGGTTTAGTCCCGGCGAGGTACATCAGTATAGTGTGTGACAGCGCCTGAACCATTAAACAGTTTTACTTTATACATGCTGAAGGGCCAGAAAAACATATAAGGTTTTAACAATACATCAATGACGATATATGGAACTTGTCTTTTTAATTTCCCAAGGTCTTCAACTGACTGGATAGCTTACTGCAACCTGAATATTGGCAATGTCTCCAAGATATGGAGCAACAAAAATATGACAATACCCTTTAGTTCACACTTCGTCCGGCGTGCATACAAATAGTTTGTTTAGTTGAACACCTGGAGAAAAAAATTGAGTTGGTCCATTGGCTCTTTTTTACATGTATTTTTATATTGGTTTTGCGCAGCAAACCAATATACTGTTATCCTCAGTTTTCTTTCTTCCAACGCATAAATGTGAATATCCTTAAAAACGCTACTCCTCCTACAGTTTACATGTTACAATCGCCACAATTAGTCAAATGATTCCTTATGACCATGTGCATATAGGGTCTCCTGCTATTAAAATTCACATGTCATATGGGGTCACTAGGGGTCATTGAACTTTACAGGCATAAAAGTTAAGACATTGTCCGATTTGGACCAAACTTTGACATCCTGTTTGGTTTGATGAGCCAAGAAAATAAGTCAATCATTTGAATTAGGTCAAAGGTCAACAAGGGGTCACTAGAGGTCAAAATGTGAATATCCTTAAAAACGCTACTCCTCCTACAGTTTACATGTTACAATCGCCACAATTAGTCAAATGATTCCTTATGACCATGTGCATATAGGGTCTCCTGCTATTAAAATTCACATGTCATATGGGGTCACTAGGGGTCATTGAACTTTACAGGCATACAAGTTAAGACATTGTCCGATTTGGACCAAACTTTGACATCCTGTTTGGTTTGATGAGCCAAGAAAATAAGTCAATCATTTGAATTAGGTCAAAGGTCAACAAGGGGTCACTAGAGGTCAAAATGTGAATATCCTTAAAAACGCTACTCCTCCTACAGTTTACATGTTACAATCGCCACAATTAGTCAAATGATTCCTTATGACCATGTGCATATAGGGTCTCCTGCTATTAAAATTCACATGTCATATGGGGTCACTAGGGGTCATTGAACTTTACAGGCATAAAAGTTAAGACATTGTCCGATTTGGACCAAACTTTGACATCCTGTTTGGTTTGATGAGCCAAGAAAATAAGTCAATCATTTGAATTAGGTCAAAGGTCAACAAGGGGTCACTAGAGGTCAAAATGTGAATGTGAATATCCTTAAAAACGCTACTCCTCCTACAGTTTACATGTTACAATCGCCACAATTAGTCAAATGATTCCTTATGACCATGTGCATATAGGGTCTCCTGCTATTAAAATTCACATGTCATATGGGGTCACTAGGGGTCATTGAACTTTACAGGCATAAAAGTTAAGACATTGTCCGATTTGGACCAAACTTTGACATCCTGTTTGGTTTGATGAGCCAAGAAAATAAGTCAATCATTTGAATTAGGTCAAAGGTCAACAAGGGGTCACTAGAGGTCAAAATGTGAATATCCTTAAAAACGCTACTCCTCCTACAGTTTACATGTTACAATCGCCACAATTAGTCAAATGATTCCTTATGACCATGTGCATATAGGGTCTCCTGCTATTAAAATTCACATGTCATATGGGGTCACTAGGGGTCATTGAACTTTACAGGCATAAAAGTTAAGACATTGTCCGATTTGGACTAAACTTTGACATCTTGTTTGGTTTGATGAGCCAAGAAAATAAGTCAATCATTTGAATTAGGTCAAAGGTCAACAAGGGGTCACTAGAGGTCAAAATGTGAATATCCTTAAAAACGCTACTCCTCCTACAGTTTACATGTTACAATCGCCACAATTAGTCAAATGATTCCTTATGACCATGTGCATATAGGGTCTCCTGCTATTAAAATTCACATGTCATATGGGGTCACTAGGGGTCATTGAACTTTACAGGCATAAAAGTTAAGACATTGTCCGATTTGGACTAAACTTTGACATCGTGTTTGGTTTGATGAGCCAAGAAAATAAGTCAATCATAATAACCAGGTCAAAGGTCAAAAAAGGGTCACTAGGGGTCGAAATGTAAATTTTTACTACATTAGGACCCCTAGTGACCTTTTCTTGACCTTTGACCCCCAAAAATGATTGACTTTTTTTCTTGTCTCATCAATGCCTACAAAATGAGCCATCACCGGTCAAAATCGGAGCAAGTCTTAAATTTTACCCTGTGTGTCTTTATATTAATGATTGCCGCTCTGTCCATGTCGTGTTGATATCCGTATAATGTCATATACGGCATTCTATCAACAAATTTGTAATAGAAGTTTGAATTAATGCCAAAAAATTAATATCATAAAGCGGAAATGGAGTTAGATTTCCATTCAAACATCTTCGGACTCAGTACTACAAAAGACATAAGTAGTGACAGAATCAGCAAATCATATAAAGGATTAACAAATTATTTGAGAAAAAGGGGATGCACAAATAATCTTTTCTTATCATAAAATCGTGCCAAACTATGGCACGCCCCAGAGGACAAAAACGTGTTGAGACTAATCTTTACCTTGATTTTTCCCAAAAATCGAGGTTCTGTATCTCTGCCGTTTCTTTCTACGCCACAATTGGTCAAATGGTTCCTTATGACCATGTGCACATAGGGTCTCCTGCTATTAAAATTCACATGTCATATGGGGTCACTAGGGGTCATTGAACTTTACAGGCGTAAAAGTTAAGACATTGTCCGATTTGGACCGGACTTGTTTTATCTTGTTTGGTTTGATGAGCCAAGAAAATATGTCCATCAGTACAATTAGGTCAAAGGTCAACAAGGGGTCACTAGAGGTCAAAATGTGAATATTCAGTTATTTCACGTAAACAGCTATTAAAATTAACATGTCATATGGGGTCACAAGGGGTCAATGACCGCTTGTCAGATTTTCAATGTACATCTGGTGACTAACTAACAATCACTATATCCACGGACAGTCTGACGATTATGAACAACAACTGCAACTACCGTATACAGTCTCGTGGCTAATAAACACTCATTACACCTATCTACAGTGTAGAGGTTAATAAATAAATAGTCAGGAACAACTGGATTTATTTTAAAATTGTATACAATAACACGTTTGTAATCTAAGTCTTTTTATGTTCTATGATTGGCCACGCATTGTATTTTATGTAAGTTATTAACAAGTTTAATTGAAAATAAAACAATTTCTTAATTAAAAAATGCTTCTAGGGTCACTAAGGGTCATTGACCTATTGTAATTAATTAACAAAACCAATATTCGTGCTTCTCGAAGCACAAGTCCTGTCTAGTTTAAATTTGTCGCTCTTTTATTTCCTAATACTTTGAACTTGCAGCTTATTCAAGGCACTAGAGAGGCGGTTTGAACATGAATTACACACACAATCACAGTCGATTATTTTGTTGTTTAAATTGTTGACAGAGTTCTATAACTTTGAGAGCTTTTTAACAGTCATGATCATGTTACCCATAACAATATTCAATGTCCCTTACTGTTACTAAATGTACATCTTTAAATAAAATGTCTCTGAGCGACGACAATATCTCTCTACTTTACAACTACAGTATCTTTGCATCTTATCCTAGTAGGCAGGCAATTATATCCTTTATGAGATTTCTCTAGCCTCTGGCTGATTATTCGCTGTAATACACACAAAATATTGCCCCATTTTCAAAAGTACTTTCCTGTGCATCATCAGCACGGAACTGGGGCAAATAGTCAAATCTGTTCGCATGAATATATACGGTCTGCCATAAAACTCTTTTAACACTCAATGCCCAGCTGTAATATGTAAGGCAAAGTTAACAAAAAGTTTAGCATCCAGACTTTTTCAAACCTTTTTCTTATTTTTTACTTTCTGGTGCAAAATGAAATTGTCACCTCGACAAACTTTGCAAACCTTAAAGGAGAAGGCCTCTTTTAAAGCTGCTATATTTCATGGTTCCGCCATGGTTGGCCACAAAACTTGTTTAAAACGCTTTTAAGAAAGAAGCAATGCTGTTACAATAAAACATCTCAAACTCTGAAACACCTGGACAAAAAAGTTGTGACTGAAATAAAGAAAAAAGAAAAAGAAATTAGAAGCTGCCCCAAAACAAGAATGCAGGCAGGGACACTCAACATGTTCATTTTGTTATTTGGCCTAAGATACAATTTGAAAACTGCCTTAAATAGATCGCATAATCTGCTTGTATAGCCAATCTGAAAACAAGAGTTTGCCAACCTATAAGTGTTTATTTTAGTTAAGTGTTTGTATTATTATAAAACGACAGGCGCGTGAAGTAGACTTTAGCTCAAATATATCGCATTACAATATTTAAGTATACACTCAAAAGGAAAGATAATTTGGTAAATATATAGACGATGTCACCTGCAACGTCACAACAGCCAAGCAAACAAAAGCTTGCCTGCCAATGTGCGCCCAAATTGCCTGTCAAACAAAAGCTTGCCTGGCCGTATGCTCCCGCAGTCAAAGGGGGGGGGGGGGGGGGGGGTGGTGTCCAGTCATCTATAACAACAGCAGTCAATACAACCGTCAATGCAAAGAGGTGACATGGTCTATATCTACAGTAACACATGAAATGTTCGCGGCATTACAATTTCGTGAATCACTGACTTCGCCCTTTAACGCAGCATGAACATTTCGCGAATGTGTTGAGTAGTCATTACAGGCCTTTTAAAAAAGCAAAACATTCACGTGCATGGAAATTTCGTGAGTCAGCTGCACTCGCGAAATTTGCGAAATGTTGATGCGCGCGAACATTTCATGGTTTACAGTATGCTTTCCATAATACATGATCATCCCATTCATCCAATGATCTAGTTCTGTACATTTGCTACAAGTTCACTAGTTATGATTTGTATTTTACAATGCACAAACTTACAAAATGTGATCAAATCATTGTTATATCACTTCCTCACCCACTGCACATTTAAGAATCTGCAAATAATCTACAGCCACCAACATGTCTCCCCTTTGCGACTGATTACCTGTTATTAGGGACGCACCATTAGATACTCAGGGGGGGGGGGGGCATGGAAGTTTAAAAAAAAAACCTTTGCCCACCAACTTGGAAAAAAAAAAAAATGATCCACTGCTGACTGCTGACTCACCCAAAAGGCCCAACTCAATGTAAAGAAAAACAGAAAAACCTAATAAAAAAACCTTTGCCGCCAAAGGCGGCGAAAAAACAAAAAGGTCGTCTACTTAAGTGGCAAAAAACCCCAAAAATCTGCCCGACCCCAACTTCCATGCCCCCCCCCTGAAAATCAAATTGTGCGTCCCTTAGTAGTATTCATTTTCATAGACAGGTCAAAATTTAATGAGGTCCTGATAACCTCTTTACTTGACCTTGAATCCCTTTAATTATTTGAAAGATCTACAAAGATTTTCCCGCAAATATGGTATAGCTATGACCATGCGTGACCTCAGAGTGTCCACAAACTGTATACACGAGATACCATGCATCAATTGCAAAATGTCTTATGTTGGAGAAACCGGCCGCTACTTTAGCACCGGAATGAAAGAGCACGTCCAGAAGGAGACAGAGGAAATAATTACCTCCGAAAAAAACCTTTCACTTGGCAGAATTAGAGCAAGTCAGCTATCCCTGACCATGCTGTCCAAAAGGACCATGTAATTGAGTGGGCCAACGCTAAAATTTGTTGCAAGGAGAACACAACACAATCATGACACATATCCACAAAGCCATTTGGACTCGACGGAGCCTTCCCAACACCATGAACAGAGATGACAGGGCCCATTTTCTAAATAATGTCTACGACCCACTGATCACTGTAACATCGCCCCCATAATTGGACACAGCACTATGAAAACTCTCTCATTGCTTGCGTGGTAGATTTCGATCGCGACAGGAGCATGCGCAGATGCGATTTTTGTGTAAGTGGTCTGTGATTTTGTCAATATTATATTTTTACTGTGATTTGTCGATCTGCATTAAATGCAAAAAGTAACAACGCCCCCGGCTGGACTCGAACCACCAACCTTTCGGTTAACAGCCGAACGCGCTAACCAATTGCGCCACGGAAGTGATTATTACTAGGCTGTTTTGGTTTGTCATGTTCACCCGTACACTTCCCCGTACACTTTCTTGCAAAGTCGGGCATCGTTTTTTCTCAAATGTTGCTTGCATATTGCCTTTGCTGTCGCCTTTAATACATGTGCTGTTACTTGAACTTGGAACCAACGTTTAATTTGAACTGTCTATTTTCAATAAAAAAATACTCCAATACAGGAAAAAAATCAGAAAAGCTCACAGACAACAAATAAGAACATCATTTTACTCGACCTAGAATTTCAATCAACGGATTTCAATCATCGGCAAAACCCGATGATGTGAGTGACGTCATTTAATGAGCTCATTAGCATAATTTATGTCCGTGAAATATACAATAGGGTTTTGGTAGTGCACAGCATGGGTCAGAAGAGGCCATTCTGATGAAGTATGCAGACCGTAAGTTGACTCTGTGACGCGATCAAGTAGGAGTGGGACTTTCTATTCCTAATTTGACCCGTTTTCCCCGTGATAGTTTGATTCCTAAAAACACATCTCGGGGGTAAGGGTTAAGACCCACTATTTCCTTTTTCCTGTTCAGTGACTGGTTATTCTCCTATTGCCTATCTCCATCCCCAAAAGCTAGCATTCTTTGGTAATTCCAACAAAGTTTTGTGAGGCTTTTTTTTTTACAAAGTGGGACACATATGCTTCAGATGCTATTATATATAAACATACTTAGATCAGGAACAAGGAGAATCAACCTTCATCGTACGATGTCCCAGAGGATTGTGACACAAGAATTGGCGGCCGCAAAACAGTTCCCGGAAACGCAGGGAGGGTACCGATGAATGTAACGGCCGATTTATTGTCGTGGGGAAGCCGAGTGCAAAAAACCGCGCAAAATCAGGATTTAAACATCTGGCAACTTAGTGCTGGTGGCAACGGCAATTGGTTTTGATTACACCTCCACCAATTAGCATTCTACAGAAGTTTTTGGATTAAGTGCACTTTAGGTCCCAGACATGCATCAATTGCACGGTAGAATGAATTGACTCGTTTAAAGGGGCACCAAGAGATTGCCGAGAAAAATGGAAATTTGGAAAAAAGGAATTGTTTCAATAGATAAGGTATGAAGGAACCCTGAAGTGTACTCATTTAATATGTGAAAAGGATTGTATGATGGTGCTGGATAGAAATTAGGTTGAAGCAATTTATGTGGCGAGTAATGCTGATAATTTTGATGTGATCTACATATAGATATTACCAAATTGTGAGATTTTACACGATAGACGGCGAATTGAGGTAAACGGTTTCAGATGGTAGTTAGTATGCATATGGCCAATTCCATGCCAAATGTGAAAAACAGCCAAAATTTCAAATTGGTTTTACAAGTTTTTCTCCTCTATTGTTGGTAAGGGGTATATCTCTATTTATCAAGTCTGATATGATCTCACCTCAATTTGTTCGTTTTGGTCATTACATCATCGTTTGAAAATAGGTGCGCAAAAGGGATGATGCTTTTTTAATTTGGCTTGAAAAAAGCTAGTTAAGAAAGTGTATTATTTTTGTAATATAAAGTATTGCTTTTTAAATGCTATTTGTGATTTAGTTATTTTAAATAAAGCTTCCAATTAAAAATAAAAAGCAAAAAAGTGATATCACTTGCGAAAGGCGCAATGCGAGTTATCATTTTTAAGTTCATTTTTTCCATTGGATCGTGTAACGTCCGTAACATTTTTTATTATTTTTTTCCTCTGGGAGAAAACTAATTGGCTGATTTTAATAACATCACACATTCACTGTTAGTTTGTGATGGGTTCAATCATTGAGCAAAAAAAAATAAAAATCTATAATTAGAAATACCTTAACGAGCGTTACGGACATTACATAAATCGTTACGGACGTTACATAAATCGTTACGGACGTTACAGCTTTTACTCAAGAGCTTCTAAATGACACACCTTTGTGAGCTGTAACACTGAAAATATTAATTTGTCAAAAATGTGGTCTAATTTGACAAATTAGACCACATTTTCTTCAACAATGGTTTAGACTTGTGCACTGCTACATAGTCAGTGTAGCCCAATTGAGGAAAAAGTACTGTTGACTTTGCAAAGTTGACAAGTCAGGAGTGTAACACTATGTAATTCTTTGATACTGTGTTGTCTTGCCACATATTATGCTATGAACTTGAAACTTCCAGAGTAGTTTCTGATAAGCATTGTTTAGAATATGTTAAACAGTTCTGTGACAGTTACATATTTTGTGTATGAAAACTTTTGCCCTCTAAAGTGACGAAAAACAAGTGTTTTTCTTAAGAAAAATTACATTTTTTCCATTTTCAGTGCAAAGTGGTAGCGATATACTTGATAGTGTTAGAGTGGGTAGTGTTAATAACCTTTAAAATATAGATACCTAAAACACAAACAAGCTTTGTGTGAATGAAAAAAATTAGCATACTCTGTAGTAAATATGCCATAAAACATAAATAGATGTTTTCAGACTACCCCTTCCATTATTTTACAACTTTAAACAACTAAGGGACCGTTCATTATTTATGGTGGAGGGCGGTTGGGACAAATTCGAGACTCGTATGTTAAAATTACCTACCCCCCCCCCCCCCCCCTACAGCTGAAACTGAAAATTACATGACCCCCTGCTAACCAGTAGCTTTATACCCAACCCCCCCTTCCTCGATCAACTTGTCACATACTTAAGGGACTGTCTTTAACTTTGGAATTTTGTTCATGCATAACCTACGTTGTCAAATTTTGTTTGTGCCCTATCTGAACAGCCAATAATTTTATGATGCCCCTTCTTTTTATTGTGTGAAATTAGTAATGGCGAGCGTAGCGAGTTGGAATTTTTTTTCTCATATTTATACATTTTGGATGGTTTTGTGAGTCTTTATAACCCGAACAAGTTAGAACATTCTGAGCAGAAACGTATAATCCAGTGAAACGTTCTACTTTTGTGAGCATTGGTGCAAAGCAGAAATGATGTGAAAAGCATGCAACAAATCACAATTTTTAAATCATGAAGGGGTCACACCACTATATAAATAGAGCTCCATAGGGATATGTACAAAAACACCGATATAAAACTCTGTTTTAGACCACTAAATTACGAAATTACCAAAAGTGAAAAAAATAGGTAGGTTGACCTGCTCGATTTTCAAAAATATGCCCATGGTGTTGACTACCTCTCTGAAGAGCTTGGAAATGTCGCCGTAATCGCCAATGTTTCCGGTAAAAAGCACAAATTTGAAAGATCTCTCAACATTTACCTAGATGATATTCACAGTTTATAGTCAGGGTGCATGTACATGTAGGTGATGTCCCATTAATCACAATTAATCAAAAATCATAGGCATTTACGCAATTGTATTACTGTCAAGTCTTTTTAAATTGAGGATTTTGTGATGCATACTTTCCGATTCTAGCTTTAAACACCGTCCTTAAGGGTAGGGGATACCCCCATTTAGTGTAGTGCACCCTGAAATTGGATTTTGTAACATTATACACCCCGTGGCTCTAATGTCTCGACCGTTGATATTATATAGATTATATAGATGTTTTTTCCACCATATCTTCGATTTGCTGTCCAGAAGTCGTCTGACAGTAAAGTTTTTGAAGTCGATATAGGTTTTAAGAAAATATGCGCGAAGCCCCCCCTCCCCTGTTCAAGAATAAAAAGTTACATAACCCCCCTATTTTAACATATGAAAGTTACATGACCCCCCCCCCCTATAGTTTACCCCCTCCCCTCTCCATAAATAATGAACGGTCCCTAACATCAAAGTAACACAAGAAAAACACGGATTTTATGACAAATTAGGGACAAAACGTCCCATTTTGATATTATAAATCTTGTTTTATTATTGATTTTAATACCTGTAACGTCCGTAACGCTTCAAAATGTAACGTCCGTAACACTAAAATCAACAGCCTTGGACGATACGGGAGTACTAATTTCAAACTTGTTTTTCATGTTAACATAGAATGGAGTCAGGGCATGCTCAATATAGTTGACAGAAAAAAATAAAACAGGGAACTGAACAGAGATTTAAGGATATGTACCATAGTCAAAAAGGCACTTCCTTTCAAGGTAACATCCGTAACGCTCGTTTCTAATTTTTGTGGCTAATTAACTAAGAAAGCTAAAACAAAATTGCTTCATTATATTGAACATTAGAGTGTTTACTACTAGCATACTAAGAAATAAAGTGCTATCTTATCAGCAAACAGATGTGCTATTCAATTAAAAGTAGCAAGTTGCATGTATCTGTAACGTCCGTAACGGTGGAATTGGCCATATGTATAACGTATAGGTGCACAAAATTGAGGGCACACTCACAGCAATTTCACTGGGTTAATTTCTCGAGGGTGAAAAACCAAAATGATGGCCAAATGTGTGCCCGTGCAGTGTTTTTGGCAGTAAAACAATGACATTTTCAACATTTGTCACTCTTGAGAAAAAATTTGAAGGGTGAAAATCAAAAGTGAAGAGTATTTCACCCTTTGTATAGGGTGAGTGAAAACACTGACTCCTATAAGTATCCCTCAGTGCCCCTTTATTTATATTTCCAAGTTTCTATTCACATATTTGTTACCTTATCGCTCGTTTCACTGGGGATGTGAAGTTTTGAAAAAGGTATCACAGTATGGCTACACTCACTTGTGATTGGTATACACAGTCAGGCCTTTACTTATATAGACTACCAGGGGTGGGGGGGGGGGGCTGATTATGAGGTTACGGGGATGAGCTGCCAAATACAGTCCCATTTTCACCCTCTGGTAAATGGATGACCACTTTTCAAAGCCGTTTTTGGTAAATTTATGGGTCTAAAATCCTTAATTCTGCTTTTCTCACCGACATTTTATCAAAATCTGTCAAATATATAGGACAATTTTGGGTCTCCGGTAAACATATGGGTACATTTCCCCCCGAAAATGGATAAATGTTTGGGTCAATTTTCATTGTGCTAGCGGAACATCCCTACCAAAAAAATATGTGAGTACCCCCCCCCCCCCCCCCTCGGGATAGACTATCAAATATTTGTATCTTCAGATACAATTCATGGCCACAAACCGAGATATCTGAGTAGGGAAATTCCCTGTTAGAATATCAAGACTCTCTGGTGATTTCTCAGGCTCTTGAACAATTGTGGATATCATTGAGATAAAATCTTAATGGCAAATTAATTCAAATTTACAAGAGCATTTTCAACCAAGGCAACAAAAACAGAAAATGAAATTCACATCAGCCACCGTTTATAATTTCATATTTTGTACAAAAACTTTCATTAAGCCACCTAAAATTAATTATTAGATTCTCGCAGCACTGGCCTTCGAAAAGTGAAGAGGGATGGCATTTTTTTTTTTTTTTTCTTATTATTAAATTGACATATAAATATGGCTGTTTTCATGCAAAATTTATATTGCCAGCATCTTTCAGCAGCATCAGGAAAACGGTGAGGCTCTATTTTATGATTAAGTTTATGAGGGTTATAGAGCTCTATAAAACACTTGAAAGTGACTGTAGTTGATAAATACATAATATTATGATTTCAACCATTAACATTTCAAACTCAATTATGTTTCAAAATGAACGATACAAAAAAAGGTTGACCTTATCCCAGAAAGTGAGAAGGGATAGGACTACGACAATCACAATATGTTTTTAAGTGGCCTTATACTTGTTGATTGGTTGAATGTTCTCAAAACTTTGAAGATAATGCAAGTATTGATCAACTCCAAATACACTTTAATCTTTCAATGTATCACTCACATCCTTACTTACATTGTGACTTATATTATTCTAAGAAAGTGGCGCAGACAGTTTTAAAAAAACAAATAAAATAAAAACATAAACAAATTGGCCAAACTTTAAAAATGCTTAGAGGGAACTGTATAGTCTCAGAAATGGGGTTTGATTGTTAATGATCTTTTTGCATCAACTCATCAAACATAAAACTCAGATGTTATATTAAATAAGGCCGAAAAAAGAGAAAGTTTGTCTCAGAAGACTGCGCGCATTGGTATGTGAAATGAGCTCGGCGGGTAGGTCTACGCCTTCGCAATGAGGCCCAAAACAGTTTTCTTTTTCTTTTCTTTTTTTTATTCTTGAAATAAAAATAAAAATAGTTCTCTATAAACTTGGATCAACAACAACAACAACAACAACAAAAATCGCATACCTCATAGCTTTTTTTCTTACATTTATTTTTAAAATCGCACAGTAGTTTTTTTGGAAAATGTTTCTGAGACAAACTTCTTTGGCCTTAATCTGGACACAGTGATTTATATCTTTGGATAAACCCATCAACATTGTTATAACACTAACCCTGCTAAATCCAACAGAATCCAACGAGCCAATCTCTATGTTCCACCCGGCGTGCAAGTTTTTCGAGGATAAATGGACCCAGGCTGTATACACGGCCAAGTAGCCTTGACACCCATGGTGTAGTGGGAGTCGTTCGCCGCTGGTGCTGGAGGTCCGTGGTTCAAATCCCGGGGGGATCGCGGTGACTTTTAGGGCCACTTTTCTCTGCGCAGATAAAAATCTGAAAAAAGTGCCCGAATGGGTTAGGGTTAATAAGCATTTCCCCCCTTCAAAAACCTTTGTAATTTTTGGTTCTATAACCCTACCCCTGCTAAATCAAACAGAATCGAACGAGCCAATCTCTATTTTCCACCCAGCATGCAAGTTTTTCAAGAATAAAATGGACCCAGGCTATATACGCGGCCGAGTATACTCTGCCAAGTAGCCTTGACACCCGTGGTGTAGTGGGGAATCGTTCGCTGCTGGTGCTGGAGGTCCGTGGTTCAAATCCCAGGGAGATCGCGGGTCTTTTGGGGTCACTTTTCTCCGCGTAGAAAAAAATCTGAAAAAAGTGCCTGAATGGGTTAGGGTTAAGCTGTACCAAACACTCACGGACAACCTTCAAATTTATGAATAATGCAAAGTGAGTTCATCAATTGGCCTTATTAGGACAATTCTAAAGTAGGTTAATTCCATGTCGTAGGAGAGAAGGTGATTTTATTCAACTGATTTGTGGAAACCCGGGAAGAAAGCTCTATAATTTGATGAATAAATGAATGCAATTAGATTGTTTAACAAAACAATCTAAGATCGGGCTGGTGCGATTGTTACTGATTCACAGTCTTTCATTCAATCAAGACCGAGGATTAATAGCTATATCGATAGATCACATCTAATTAATTCAGAATAAAGATACAAACAAATGTAAGTCTAGGGGAATTCCCTTGGAAGATCTGTGCTAGTTAAAATATTTATTGATTGTATCTTTCGATTACCATTGCCTTTCAGGAGTAACTCCTAGAGGACTTCATCACTCATCAGTCAACTTACTTCAAAACATCCTTATACAGGGTGTTCCACAAATTATGTGTAGTATTGTACACAAAAGCTATGTAGCTGGTATTTTGAACTCACTGCTTTACAATGATAGGATATGGGAACATATTTATAGGCTCAGTGTACAAGGACAAGTGTTGGCTTAAATTAGCCCTTGGCCAGCTTAGCCATACATTATAGGTGCTATATTATTGAATTGATCAACTTAAAATCAGAGCAACTGAAGTTAAATATTGCTACAGTACAGAGAAAAGGTGGGTTCTCTATAAATGTTCACTAATCTACTTGTATTCTTATCGGAAACCAAAACCCCTACCGGCCTACCCTAACTTTTTGTACGCCTGGCCTAGCCCTTGAAACTCTGAGCAAATTTGAAGTTGACGATGTAGGCCTAGGCCTACCTTATTGTGCCTAATCATATTTTTTTAAATTTTACTTTTTCTTAATACATTACAAAATCAACAGGTTTGCAAGATGTAAAGTGAATGGACCACTGAAGAGATCCCCCTGAGTTTTTCGATATATTTCGAACAAAAAGGCATTTTACAAGGATTGTTGGAAGTAAGAAGAATATTTGTAGCGGGACGGTGTGATGGCATGTGCAACTTGACTCTCCCCCATGAGAGTAAATGCTCACCTCACAGGGCAGCTTACATAGCCTTTTCCAACCAATTTACACTGCCTTTTGACATCTCTCATCGCTGTCTTCAAAGCAGGTGTGTCAAACACCTGACCATCTGTCACATGAAGCGCATGATTTGAACCTTGAGCGAGAGAGATGTGGGAAGGCTGGTGCCTACTTGACATTGCAATAATGGCGCCAGCCTGAAAGCCTGCATTTTTGCAGATAAGTTAAATTTCTTATTTGAATAAGCATGATATCAAACAGAATTCAATGAGGAGAATAGTTAGGCCCCTGTTAGGCCCAATAATTGTGCCCTGAGCTGGCTGGCTTGTTTTGAACTCTAAACATGAATAGTATGACAATAAGCATTTATAGTTTGCTCAAATAACACATTTATTATAGACCTACGCTATTCTTGAAGAATGAAAATGTAATTTGCGGTCTAGCAGACCTTTCTTGTAGCAACTTTCATTCTTACACCTGTCATACAGAAAATCGTTTTGTCAAAGAGCTGTGCGACGAGATTTACATGAGTGGGAACGAGATCGTGATTGAAAATATTGTTGCCGTCTGTTCGTCTGATGCAGAGTTCCAAAAAAAAGAGAATTTGGAGAGAGAGGCACTCCACAATCCCTGGTTTTTAATATGATTCGACCGCCAAGTTTTTATCTCCTGAATTGGCACTCGACTGAATGATAGCTGTACAACCAGGATGACCTGGGCATTGCACGTCTTTGCCCTGGCGAAATCCCCCGACTTACAAAGTTTGCTTGTGTGGTGGAAGGCTATTATCTTCTTTGATGGGGTAAGGTTCTCAGATAGGACATCCCTTGTCTGCGTAGCTGGGGAGAAGGGTGCTTATTGACGACTATGTTCCTGAGTGGTATCTAAATATTGCACGCGTAATGGCGCAGACCGTAAGGTGCGTACGCGTTCGTGGCGCAAACTGGGTAATTAGTCTATGGCCAGAAAGCCATCCGGTAGCTAACAACGCGTTCGTGGCGCAAGCGGGTAAAAGGAAGCCGTCCATGATTAATTTTTTCGTACAACAGTTTAACCAAAATCAGTTCATTTGTTTAAAAATGTAAAAAAGTCATTTTATTCAGTGAATTTTGATTTATTTCGTATTAAAACGGAATAAATAAATAATTTGGTTAAACTGATGTACGAAAAAAATAATCGCAAGCCGTCCGGTGGCTAACAAAGAGAGAAAAAGGTCTCCAATTAACTTTAACTCCCGGGCGTGTTTTTGTATGAGTTAAACTACATGCATATGATCAGGAGGTAAAAAAGGATCAGATGGCGGGTTAGGGTTAATAAAGGAACTGGGAGCGTAAACTGTAGACCTTCATCCAGGAACACGTTATGTGTTAAACATGTTATTGTTAAAGTGATTGCGAATTGCGGTGGTATGATGTCAGTGCCTCAACATCCCATCGCGGACCCATCTATGCGCGCAGCAGGCCACAACTGGCCGTCATCATGCCTATCATGGGATGTCTTTTGTATAAATGGGAATGTTACAGGGACATGTATAAATAGGGACGGTGTGAGCAAACATTTAGCTCCAATTATATCTTTAACTCTCGGGCGTGTTTTTGTCCCGTGTTTTTGTCCCGGTTCCCGGCATGCATGATCAGGATGAAAAGAGTCAAATGAGGGTGGGGGTGGGGGGGGGGGGGGGGGGGCTTCAGTCTGCATGTGCCAGGAATCAAACCCAGACCTTGAGCGTGCAAGTGTGTACAGTGTTGTAGTTTAACACTGTAGCAATTCGGATAGGCCCTAGGCCAATCATGGGATGTCTGTTATATAAATGGGAATGTTACATAGATATCGGTGTGCGCAAACATTCGTGATTTAAATACATATATGTTTAGGCATGCCTACGGAGGAATACTCAATGTCGACACACAGTTCTCAAGACTGGGCACGGCACTTATAAAACTCTATTGTACATTTCACGGACATAAATTATGCTAATGAGCTCATTAAATGACGTCACTCGCATCATCGGGTTTTCCCGATGATTGAAATCCGTTGATTGAAATTCTAGGTCGAGTAAAATGATGTTCTTATTTGTTGTCTGTGAGCTTTTCTGATTTTTTTCCCGTATTGGAGTATTTTTTTATTGAAAATAGACAGTTCAAATTAAACGTTGGTTCCAAGTTCAACTGACAGCACATGTATTAAAGGCGACAGCAACGGCAATATGCAAGCAACATTTGAGAAAAAACGATGCCCGACTTTGCAAGAAAGTGTACGGGGAAGTTTACGGGTGAACATGACAAACCAAAACAGCCTAGTAAATAATCACCTCCGTGGCGCAATTGGTTAGCGCGTTCGGCTGTTAACCGAAAGGTTGGTGGTTTGAGTCCAGCCGGGGGCGTTGTTACTTTTTGCATTTAATGCAGATCGACAAATCACAGTAAAAATATAATATTGACAAAATCACAGACCACTTACACAAAAATCGCATCTGCGCATGCTCCTGTCGTGATCGAAATCCACCACACAAGCAATGGGCGAGTTTTATAAGTGCACGGATGATCATGACGATAGACCCCTCCTCTCGCTGACTCCAAAACTAAAAGACCTCTGAACTAAGACCCCAATATAAAACCCTAACCCTAGGCCTAATGATACATGTACTGAATTACATGGATATGCACATGGGGTATAGCCTACCTGGATTTAAGGGCACATGAGGTTCCTGTATTATGGGGATTAATGGCACCTGTGATAACTGAATTTTAAGAGTATACACATCCCATAAACCCCCAACCCGAGAACCGCCCAACCCACTAAAATCTAGTGTTATATATTGTTGATCATACTCAGCAGGGATTGAGGTGTAAATATTTCAAATTTTCTAAACAATCCTTCAGTTTTCCCCGCTGAATTGCTATGTCCTTTTGTTATTCGGATGCTTCTGTAAGCTGGATGGCGCAAGGGGTAATTTCTTCATGGATGTCAGTATTCGTTGCACCAGCTATAGCAACCAAGCTGCGATTGGGTTCGCCACTCCTTCTCCCTCTGCCCGTTGTTGGGATTTCCCGGTAAAGTTTTCACTTTCTTGAGGTGAAAGTGCACCTGTCACATTTCAAATTGACAGCAATGGCGATCCCCCATGTCTCGACTATAGGTCAGCTGCAGTTACCAGGCGACCTGTACATTCTGGGCTGGCATTGTGATATTCGGCAACACAATCCTGCACAGAGTCCACACATGTTGGTAAATGCACCTCGGTATAGCCTCTAATTTCCCCTTTGCTCTCTTTTTCTTTCAGGCTGTTGTCAACTTCTGATGGTTCATCCACCAGTGGACGAAGAGTAGCCCCTGGAGAGTGTACTGTGCTTGCACTAAGGATGCCTTCAGCTCTCGGAAGAATTTCACCACTGACGGTGTGAAACAGTTGTCAAACTCTTGGTGAGCAAGTCTTTTCAGGGATTTGGTACTAGTAGTAGGCATAGCACAATGCACACACACCCCGTCTGCCACTGGGAGCATTACACCAGTGAACAACAACATATGAAAAGCTGTGTTACATAAAGCCCTACATCCACTTCTACCTGTTACTCATTTTGCATTATTGAATGAATGGCTATTCACGATGTGGAATGTGGTTTTGTATTGTTGCCTCCATTGGCGTGCATGGATGCACTAATCCAAGTTATGAAGACAGCCATACAATATTTGGATTAATTAATCATGCAAAATGAGTAACATGTAGGAGTGGTCTGTAAGCCCTTCTGAAAAACAATCTTTTCATATAATGTATGCAGCTCCACTTTGAAAAACATCCCTATATAAAATTAAATATCCTCACGAGAGGCACTCATTGTAGGGCAGTGAGCTTGCCATATATGGTAGTCATGACCTTGGACTATACAACCTTGATCCAGGTATAAATACTTATCATCAGGTTTTTTAGTTATGACTGTTTTTACCAATTTTTGAAATTGGCTCTGAACTTGAATATATTGGGCCGATTTAAATAAACCTAACCTGAGATATTGTACTAAACACTTCAATCAATTTAGTGATATGCTCAGTTTTTGCATCCTTTGAGTGCCTCCTGTGAGGAAACGACTGAGAATTTGAATATGGGTATTTAAGAAATGGAAAAGCTTGTTTAATTTCTAAATCCATCAATATTTGTCAATCAAATTGGGTATACATGTTATATATCTATTACCGATCACTCTTATGATGGGAAAAAAAATTGTCGGACATTGCTCATTTGCATATCAATGACTTGAATAGATAATTAGCTAATTTGCATATTTAATGAGCTTATGAAACTAAATTATAGTTTTAAAGATTGGGTATCGTACAATTAGCCATAATACCAAGTTTGATTGCAATACACCATTCACATCTGGATTTATAACATTTACGCATATTAATTAGCTGGACTAAGTCACTTTTTTGATTGCAGTCAGTAAAACTGGTCAAAATGACCAATTTCACTAGGTTATTTTAGCTTAATGCAATATAATTTTACCATATTTTTTAATTTAACATGGTATATAGATATTCAATTGTTAAAGAAATATGTGTAAATGGTGTTTTGAATGTTACATTATTAACAAATTGAGCTCTCTAAATCCTGATAAATTATATTTGTGGGCATTGTTACTGTTTTTGGCAGGTTTTCGGCCATTTTCCGAGTATCTCAAAACACCGTACCACAAGAATGCATTGACCGATTGTCATAATTCTTTTTGGAAAATAAATCTTTCATTGCAATCTTTCATTTGAATCCAATTTTGTACATGTCTCAATCATTTGAATGTTATGTGTGCTATGCCTACTAGTAGTATGTGATTTCTCCAATTTGCTTATAGATGGAGTGAGTGAACTAAGTGAGTCCTTTGTTCCACGCTGAATGATGTTTTTAAACCAAGTAGCCTTGCGCTTTGACCATCCTCTACCTGCATTATGATCTTATCATCAATGTGTAGTGTTAAAGTATTGTCATTGAAACCTTTTAAAATGCTCAATTGCCATATGATTGGTCAAGTAGCTTCATGATGATAGTCTCACTTCCTGTCATTGATGAATATGTTAAAATATCACAATAGAGCACCACCCATTGAGTATTGATTTTTTAATCAATTTCACACATTCAAGAGTATTAAGATTATTTATCCATCCAAGGCCAAACTTCTCTATAATGGTGTTAGTAGGAGCCCCAGAGCTCTAAATTCGGCTTTAAAATGGTTTGACCCCTGACCTGCGAACATACTCCAAAAGGAATACTTTTATGTTAGATTCATATCTTGTCTACAAGAATAAAGTGTCCTGCTCTTATGATTCTCTTGCGAATTCATGTTATTGGCATTACCTGTATTCCCCTATATATTCACATAGACAAAATCACATAAAACAAATCATGTTAGGGGTAGGGGTAATATTATGGCCATAAAAAGTTGAAATAACTGTATAAGTATGTATAACTATACATCATATCTATGGGGAAGAACTGCTTCACAAGTTGAGACAGTTATTTATAGATATAATGTCAATGTTACAGGTAAAATAGCTAAATTGAGCATTGGAAAAAGTCACAAAAGGGTCAAAAATGCTTATTTTTGTAACTTTTTCAATTATTCCATGACATTTTTGACCAATATCCATGACATTAAAATGAGAAAAGCTAATATATGTGACAAGAAATTCTTTCTTAAAATTCATAAACATAATTATATGTAGTTTTGACATTTCCTTTCAATGTTATAGTCAATATACTACTCAAACCCTTACGAGAGGTGCTATTACTTCATTTCTACTATGTGAATACATGGGGAATATGATTTTTGCCATAGCCTAATTTCGCAAGAGAATCGTAAGAGCAGGACACTTTATTCTTGTACAGGGTGTCCCAAAAGTCTATGCACGTTTTTGAAGAGTCATATCTCATAAAATATAAATCATATGGTATAAATTTAACCATATTTTGATAGACGAGATTTGGGAAATTAATTTGATACAAACACAACCCTATTGGTGAACCCACAACATTATAAAACTGGTTGAAAGTCATTGGCCGTGTGCCAGACCAACCCATACCAAGTCCACACATTGTTGCTAAAAGTGCGCATAAATTAACGGTGTGAAAGCAACGTTGCGCATTAGTCACAGTTCACTGCTTACCTTGCAACATTAATTTGTTATTTAATACCAAACTCGGTCACTCACAACATAAATAAGCGTAGTAGACAACATTGCACAGCAAAAGTCTTCATTATCAAGATGGTTTACAGCATAGATAAGCGAATACAAATTGTATGGTTCTACGCTGAAACACATTCAGTTCAACTTACTCAACAAAAGTTCAGAAAACATTTCAAAGTGAAACGCGCACCAGGAAGAATATCCATTCTGAAGTTGGTGGATACATTTTTGAACACAGGAACATATTCTAAATGGGTAAAACAACCTTCGATGAGGCCTTCAAGCAGCATTAAAATAATTCGCTAATTCGCTAAGTTTAAATTTTAACATGTTTGACAGCTGTGTGATGTGTGTGTTCACTTTTCTGTTACGTTATTCAATTGTTTAGGTCTGTGTTTTTGCACTAGCACACGTCTCTGTATACATGGAAAACATTTAAATTAGATTTCACTATAGAAACGAAAATTATGTGTGATATAGTTTGTTATTATGATGATATCACTGTAATGTAAAATTTTAAATATTACAATTGACAGATCACTTTCCGTGTAACCAACTCTACCCGTATTTTTTTAAAATCTCAATAGGTATGGATTTATGAACTTTATTCCTCCGAAGTATAAAATTACATTTTTGCAGTAATACATATTCTACTTCTAGGGTGGCATTACAAACGGATGTTACTCCAATGTTTGGTATCAAAATTATTTCCCACATCTCCTCTTTCTAAATATGTATTCATATTTTCAATACGACTTATATTTTGTGAAATACAAAGCTTCAAAGTCGTGCATAGACTTTTGGGACACCCTGTAGATAAGATATGTATCTGTCATAAAAATGTAAATTTAAGAGTATGTTTGGAGGTCAGGGGTCAACTCCTAAATTTGAGCCCTGGGGCTCCTACTATGTGTGTGCTTATTAATTTGACCAAAATAATAAGATTTTTTACCACACATTTCCACCCAGATTTTAATACCACCAAATTTAATGAACACAGTAACAGACAATGTCAATTAATTTACATTTCAGATCTAATAAACAATAAATAAACAATTTTCTTTTCTCTAGTTTACATCTCAAAACTATGAAAGATCATTAGAAATTATTTCATGTATAGCAAAACTGTGAAAAAGGCATTGATGTTGCTTTTGAAACCAGCCCATATAGTTGAAAACACAATTTTCTGAAATTTGCTATCTTCAGTAGATAGCAACGTACGAGGGACTTTTAAGTCCCTCTTATGTTTAAAAAAGTTAATTAAACATCCCAAAATGGTCAAAGAAATATTAGAAAAGCCTATACATCACATGTAATGAGCATTTACTGAAATATTTTGTTAACCATTAATTTGAATGAACAGAAAAGGTATAAAGTGCTCTTAATATGAAAGAAATGTGTGTTATTTGTGATTTGTAGACTATAACCTCAATATTTAACCAAATACCCATGGTGTTTTCTTTGATAGTAAGATTTGACACAATTTTTCTCTTTTCACCTCTTCTAGGACAAATGCACCGAATATAGCTAGCAGACAGCGATTTGGAGAGTGGGCTAGTCTTGGATGTCCAGTAGTCGTGGGGAAATATGCAGGTCAACCCCCGTCCCCCCGAATGGGTGTTTTTTTGATAAAAGACATCAGTATCTTCAAAGAAAACAGTGATATGATTGTTCATATATTGTTTATATGATTGTTACCAGTCTCTCGAAACCTGAGAAAATCAGACTTAAATTTGATCTCATAAGGGCTGTGGACCCTCAGCATAGTCTCCGTAAAACTGCTGTAACTCCTTCATTATTCATTTAATCTATATAAAATTTCTTGAAGAAAAGGGTTCAATGAATCCAACCATGAACATGAAATTGACCATTTTGAAAAAATTATAAAAAACTATTTGTTTGCCCCATTTTAGGTTTGGAAGAGATAACTAAAAATATAATTTGTCAAATCTTGTCATACTAGTTCTATTAATATAATAATTTTCTCCAAAATGGTCAATTTCATGATCATTGACCCCTTTTCTGCCAAAAATATATACTTTTATATAGATTAGATGAATAATGAAGAAGTTACGGCTGTTTTACAGAGACTATACCTGAGGGTCCACACCCCCTTAAGCGCATAAAGTATAGGGAGATTAATTAGTTGTGTGACACCTGTAACTGCAAAAACAAGTCATTGTCTTGAGGAAGCAAAGTAGACTATTAATCTCAAATCACTTTGGCAACAACAAACAAAGTTGACTTGCCCTTTCAGGGCCAGAGTCTGGGTCGGACGGTCGGGTTTTTTTTGTTTGTTTTTTAAATTTGAACAGGGAGATACTTCACAAAAACACATTTAAAGTTTTTTTTTTATTTAAAAAAAAAAAATTAAACAAGCAGATACTACTCAAAAACACGTTTCCATCTTTCTTTATTGTTATGTGCTTCTTTCAAAAAAATTTTTTTTTTTTTTTTTAATTTCAATTTTTTTTAAAAAAAATAGCGACCCTAGATTTCCGAAAATTTGGGTCGGTCGGAAAGGGCAAGTCATAAGGAATCATTTGTTTTGCCTTACGTATGGTACCTCCAATTGCTTCGATTAGAAAATAATGACTGCGTAACAACTGTTTTCGTGAATTTGTTTTGAAATCAGAGGTTTTTGTTCTGGTCTGAGAAATTGTCCTGAAGGGGCGCAGCCCCTGAGGGACAATTCCAAATGACCAGGACAGCAATCATGGATTTAAAACCAAATTCATGAAACAGTTGTTAAGCAGTCATTACTGAAAAAGATGCATATTTATCCTAATCGTTGATTTGTACCGATATAATTGCGCTAATAAATAATTAGTTTTCTGTTTATTTTGTCCACCCTTCTTAGTTATTGAAACAGTCCTAGTCGGGTCATCCCCTCATTTACATTTTTATCATTCAACCAATCAGAAATAAGCTTTAATAAATAAGCTTTAATTGTGTTTCCTCATTGAATATTCAGTTTAGGGGTGTGAGGCTTTAATTTGATTGGTCGGTCAATAAGCAAAACAATCAAACACTTTGGCGCAGCACTTTCGGGCAATTAAACGATTACTTTGATTGGAACGCACTTAGTACGCAGCTATCGCGATTATTCATGAAGTAATGAATACTTGACGTATATCAGCCCTCTCGTGTCGTCAGTCATAACCAAACATTTTCCTAAGTACTCCAACCCCACGTGCGCAAATATTCAAGTCATTAACCTCATTCTGTTTCTCCAATAATAAGCAAAGCTTTAAACTTTTTAATCATGTTGATTTTTGATCTGAAATATGCCACTTAACTCTGTTTTTATATAACTGTGGGTGTATTTGTTGCATTTTCATTGTTCTATTGGAGGAAAAGATATGATACTTAATGGGTATTAGACACCTTAGGCTATATAGACATGTTTGAATAGTGCATGAGATGATACGCATGTGTCCTAGTTTATGACTAACCTACATATTCCACCATCCATCATTGTTTTAAGATAACTTTTGCTACTGCCTACCCAGACTATAGTCTGCAAATCGAGTTTCCTGAAATAGTAATGAAGCCTCAAATCAAAGATTCTCTTTACCGTCTTTGATGCCAATTGACAGCTACTGTAAAAGGCTGCAGACGTGACAACGTACTGCTATATAAAGAAAGTATTAACACCACTGGTGTCTATGGGGTAACTAACATTTGTGATGTGATCAAGCAAAACCGAGTCGGAAGTCGCCAATATCGATTTTGAGAGAAAACCAAACAAGGGGTAGAAATTTGTTTTGTTTTCTGTTGTTTTGAATACCCTTTTATTGATAATATATTTGGAATTAAGTGTCTGCTTAACATGGGGTTTGCTGCAAAATGTAGCATTACAAATAAATACACAATTGAATCACATAGAAAACTAATATTGTTATATTTTGGACTACAGACTCTATCATTTTGCTTGATCGCATCACATTTAGGCGAATAAAGAAAACCTGTTCTAACATTTTAACAGGCCTGACTGAACCACTTTTATTTTTTGAGAAATCTTTTTCTAGATCTAGAGTAAAAATTCAAAAGACTCACAATAAATAAAGAACATCAGGCCATTGTAATAATAAACACATTCTAGATATTGGCATTGGTCTGCATGTGTGTGTACATCATCATCAGACAACTGTAAAATGAAGATTTTTTTTTAATGTTGCCATTGAGTAGGGCAAAACCAGCATATCGTCAGCCTGCTTCGATAATTGCCTAACTCATTTTTCAGCAAAATTGAGTTTTTTGCATAAATCATGACTTCATTACATTATGCACATGCTGTTATAATATCTAAGTCATTGACCAATCAAAAGTGTTGATAAATGAAGAGATTTGTTGCAAAAGGGCCACCAGACCACTCCAACATGTTACTCATTTTGCATTATTGAATTTGCATTGACAAATCCATGGAATTAATCACATTATTGTATGGCTGTGTTATCTGTTTCAATGACTTGGATTAGTGCATCCATGCACGCCAATCGAGGCCATCTACAATACAAGTCACATTCCACATAATGAATATCCATCCATCAATAATGCAAAATGAGTAACAGGTACAAAGGTAACAGGTTTCATACTTTTGTTGTTTTCTAAGAACTAGAAAAAATGAGTTAGGCAATTATCGAAGCAGGCTGACGATATAGTAATCATCTTATCCATTTGCATGCATTGCTGGCCATGTTTTTTTCTAAAAACATCAAACTCTAAGTAGCTGCAACCAGGAAATATTAATTTGGTAAGGATTTATGCTCTGAAAGTGAAAATAGTCTCAAATCTTCACTCTTTGAAAAGGGATGCACAAGGACACATGATAGCCAA
This sequence comes from Ophiura sarsii, assembly GCA_035610835.1. NCBI lineage: Eukaryota > Metazoa > Echinodermata > Ophiuroidea > Amphilepidida > Ophiuridae > Ophiura > Ophiura sarsii. The sequence goes on from CM069441.1 coordinate 51,390,861, forward strand.
TATTTGCTGAATTTTGACTCAATTTGAAAAATACTGGCAAAACTTGCCTAAAATATGGACAAATAAATCACCACTACCCGACCGGGGATCGACCATGGGACCCCCCATGCAAGCCACGACCCTCAGGTACTCGTTCACACAGTATAACGCGCTCACTATATATGCTCGGTTTATTACCTCATTGAAAACCGTCCGCGCTTGGAGATAGGCTTGCTTGGAGTACTTTGTAGTACTCATGAGTGTTAGGGTTTATTGGACTGATTCCAGACGGGAACATCAAATAGGTTCATGAAAGATCTTCAATCAACAGTGGCGGATCCAGGATTAACATTTACGGTGGGGTGGGGGGGGGGGGGCTGGCTGACCAAGACCGTTTTTACATTGGTACCCAAAAAAATAAATCGTAAAAAGATCCCCAATTGTTTTGCCGTCAGTGCAATTCTGCTAAGTGGGGGGGGGGGGGGGGGGGGGCGGGGGGGGGGGGGGGGGGAAGTAGCGATGTCGTTCCAAAACCGGCAAAAAATATCGCAAGGTAGAACTTGCAAATGTACCGTCAGAACCTACCTATGCCTCTGAAAAAGGTACAGTGGTACACAAAAATGGTATATTGTCAAATTGTACAGGGGAGCCTCTGCCCCCTGTATCCGCCACTGATCAAAATATATCAATTGATACCTTAAAATGGATTTGAATGAGATCAATCATATCTAGTTTAGTAGCACATCTACACATAACCTAGATCATAATTCCCCACAAAACCCTTTGGGAGTAGCGCTTGAAAAAATATTATTGATGGATTGATTCCAAAATGGCACATCAAATAGATCTATAAAATATCTACAATCGTCATGGTAACTGTAGTCTGCTAGCATTGTAACTCTCCTAGGATTCTTACAAGTGCCCATATCCTACTGTCTGGGTAATTTATCATGAAACCCAAGTCACAAAAGGAACAAAGTCGACTAAAATTGCATATGAACTTTAATATTGTGTTTTTCCCAGCTTTAACGCAAATTCTTCTGGGCATCTATCCCATGAGAGCAGACTATTTTATGAGTACTTGACTCAATTGTTTGATTTGTTTTGAAATCATGCTTGTTCACTACCAAATAAATGCCAAGTATGATGCTTCTGAACAGATTTTCAAAATCATATACACTGCACTCAATTGTGGTAGCGCATCTATTTTGCACTAACAATACACATTTTCTTCCTGTTTACAAGTATTTTTAACATCATGGGTGATGTACCTCCCCCCTCCAATAGCCAAAGTATTTTGTGCATAAATACCCGTCCTATGCATTGTTATTTAGGGGTTCAATAAGGTTTCGGAGTTGTTTATCTTGAATCGACAACGGTAAGACGGGTTTATTTTGCGAGGGCAGCTTTAGCTGCCCGAGCAAAATAAACCCGTCTTACCGTTGTCGATTCAAGATAAACAACGACGAAGACCTTGTTGAACCCCGTTCAACAACGACCAAACATATTTACATCATTCAAATGTGAATATCGTTTTGGATAATTAATGAAAACAAGTACAAAACTTGTTTTAATAGGCTTAATTTGACATTAAAAAAATAGCTGCTCTTTAAAAATCGAGAAAAAAAAAGTTTACGTTTATTATAATTAGGCCCTTATTTGGACATCGTCCGTTCCCCGTAAATGGGCGATCGAACTTCAGAATGGGCTGGGTTACAAAAGGTAAACATGAGAGAAGACAAATTATTTCGCAAGTAATTGTGAAATTAAAAATATTTTGAAAATAGCATTTTATTCACACACCACCTTTAACATTCGGAGAAAAATTAAATCAAGAATGCGTTTAATTTACACAACACATTTTGATACATGTTTATAGAATATTTGTATAAAATCAAAAGACACCCCTCCGTTTCAATAGTGATACGGTCCTGGAGATCAAAGCGAACACATTTCGCCGCGATGATGCAAAAATTGCGATTCTCTTGCGCTCAGGTAGCGACGGTTCGGCTAAAATTGTGGCTTTAGAAGTGAACCTTTACATATGGCCCTCGCCAAGAATATTTTCCTCAGGGGTATAGCTACATTTCGGTATATAAAGCTATTTGCTAACTTTAAGGATTTCATGGCGAAATGCATTTATACGCCGAAAAAATGAACAAATTTGTGCGAACATTTTTGTTTGTTTACAATTTTGTGGTTTCAGAATTTTTGCCAGAAACCTTAAATCTGCTGCTGACAGTTCATTCTTTTTTGCAGCGCCTACTCTCTGGAACAATGTCCCACGTACTCTTCGTTCTGCGGTCTCTGTGAATGTTTTCAAAAAACAAGTGAAAACTCACCTATTTCCTTATTGATATTGCTCTTTGTATATATAATGTTTTGTTTTTATCATGTTGTTTACTTTGCTAGGTTGTATATGTTCTTTGTATCATCACAAACCGCTGTGATCTAAATGAAATGGCGGTATATAAAAGCTTATTGTATGTATGTATGTATGTATGTTTCCAAATAAGGTTCGCTATCCTAGTAATTTGCATATGAACAGTGGGTTTATCTCAAATCAACAATGCTTTGTTACTGTACTTAAGGTATGGGGGAGTTGTTGAACCACAAATGATATACATCATTGAAATATATACAGTGCCCCATCCCTAAACATGTGCTTACACCATACTAAAATGATGAGGTTAATAATTCATATTTTAAAGGTATATTATGTGATCTTTTCCAGGGGATGCCCTCAATCATAAAAAAAAAATTGGAAGCAGATTTTATTGCAGATTTACATTTCTGATCATAAATCATGAATATATTCTAAGATACAGAGCGATACGATTCCTAATAACCTCAAAATCATGGTTGTAGAGTGAATTTAGAGTAAAAATAAGTTGTCGGCGCAGACTCCGACAGTTTATTTTCACTCTAAAACCATGATTTTGAAGTAATTAAGAATCGTATCGTCCTCTTACTTGGAATGTATGTACAATTTATGATGAAATGTAAATCTGCAAGAAAATCTGCTTTCAATTTTTGTTCCGAGGATTGAGGCTTTCCTGGAAAAGATCACATACCTTACATTTAAGCCTTGATATGAAGTAATTACAGCATGTACTGCTTTAATTACCCATTGTTAGATATTAAAGTTCTATGCAAATGTATACACCAATGCATTTACAGGGTATGAAGAAATTAAAGGGGCTCTTTAATAGAAATAATATCACAAGGGCTTTAAAGGTAGATGTTCCGATTTTCAACTTGAAGTTTTCTATTCTACATGAAAGGTCATCCTTAAAAACGTTGTGTACCAAAATTTGAGATGCATAGCTATTATGGTTCTTATTTTAGACGCACAAGATGCTGTGAACTGTACCCATTGAGTAGTACACAAACTATATCGGTGGTAACCACCATTCGTGGTAATTCAACGCTATTTCTTCGATTTCTCTGTCATTATACCGAATTAGGCCGTCAAATTTCAGTATGATGATGAGAAAAATACAAGCTTTCATATGATATGAAAATCTCCGTATGTTTGAAATAATTCTGTGTTACGAAAATGTGATCGGGTCATCTACCTTTAAGTCTACATCTCTTTCAAACATCTTGAAGAAAATCTTCGGGAAAATATATGCCTCCCCCAATTACAAAAAAGGGAAAAAAAGAAAAACAAAGGAAACTTTCAATTGAGAATTCATAAGAAGAAAATTCAGACATATTTAATTTATAATTTTAGTAAGTCCAGTCTATTTTTTCCTTTTTTAATATTTGGAATAGTCCTGGACCCAACCAACCCTTTTAGTACTCCGGCCCTACAATTCAGGCTGTCAATAGTTTTGGTCCGCAAAATCAAACTTTCTGACTATTGTCTACACTACAAGACATTGTGAACGCGGGAAGTGTTGCCAGTGCATCAAAAAAGTGTTGCCATTGTATCACAGGGTTCAAAGACAATTTTGAAATGAGATTCCTATCTATATCCCCGGTATTGATGACTTTCTACAATTTAGATACCCAATCGGCATGGTGATCTTATCACACACATTTCCTCCTGTGGTCCGACCAATCGGTCGACGACCGCAGACAGAATCATAATATTACTTTTACGTGTTATAAAACAGTGAATATTTTATCTCCCTGCTGAAGGATATTTGTGAAAATGAAAATTGTGCCATAGCAGCCCTAGTGGCATACATGTGCTACTTTTAGAATAAGATATTGATTTAGATATTATCACGGAAAGGTTACGATATTATGAGAATGATGGCTTAATGGAAAATATGATTGAAATTCATCTCTTGGGTACCGCGTGGCACAATTATTGTTCAGAAGTGATGAATAAAAAAAGAGCAGATGAATTCTATAAATTACAAATTATCAGCAGACTCTATTTGCAGATATTTTTTAGGGGAATTTGAATAAATACGATCTTGGTTGAAATTTAGTATATAGAAAGGGGTTTCCATCCATAGAGAACGTCTGTGTTTTCCATTATCGGCCATTTTGGATGAAAACACTATAAACTCTGTTCAAGTTTCTCTTGGCTAAAAATGCATAGCCTATTATTTTTTCAAGTATAATCTTAACATTTCAAATAGCGGTTGTACTTATCTATTTGGAAGTCATTCTCTAGGTTGTTTTGAATGAGGAGGGTCGTGGGTCTGAACCATATTGCAAACACTTTTGTCTTGGCAGCTAATACCGAAACACAGACATTTCTATTGGTCGACTTTAGGCAACAAAAAACAATTGTTGGCGTAATAAAAAATAAATAAAAAGAAAGAAGAAAAAAGATCTTTGGTGATCCTCATCGAAAAGGAATACAGTACACAGTTAATCTGACGATCGCAAACGGCCTCTGTATGATATTCTGTGATTTATTTGTCTCTATAAAAAAGAGATCAAATTTAGTAATTTATAGTATATATATATAATTCAAAATATCTATCTATCAAGAAGATGGAAAAACACACACACACAAAAACAACTAGATCTTGCTCTGGTCAAAGACCAAGCCACCTTGATTTTTTACTTGTTCGTGCCATTTGACCCCAAGGTCATGATTGCTTTTCTTCTTGTCTAATCAAAAGAGATAAGATGCATCAAGTCGGATCAAAATCGGAGCATGTCTTAAATTTGACCTGTGTATAGGTCAATGACTCCTTTGACCCCATATGAAATGTCACTTTTAATGGCTGAACACCCTATATTATGTGCATGGATCCTAAGAATCTTTTGACCAATTCTGATGGTAACCAGATATTTCCTCTGAGACAAAAGGCATTTTAAAGTGAATGGATTGAAGATTTACATTTTGACCCCTAGTGACCCCTTCTTGACCTTTGACCTGGTTGTGAAGATTTGCTTTATTTCTTGTCTTATCAAAATCAAACAGGATGAAACAAGTCTGGTCCAAATCGGAGCATGTCTTCACTTTTCTCCCTGTATAGGTCAATGACCCCTAGTGACCCTGTATGATATGTAACTTTTAATCGCTGAACACCCTCTATGTGCATGCAAGGAATCTGTTGACCAGACATTTCCTCTGAGACAAGAAGCATTTTAAAGTGAACGGATTAAAAATTTACATTTTGACCCCTACTGACCCCAAATAATTTTGTATTAAAAAAACCCGAACTATTATATATGCGTACATTCATAAGGAATATGTTGACTGATTCTAACGATACTGGGTCATTTCACTAAATTGCAAGGGCGTTTTGAGTGAAAATCACGTTTTTACCCCTAGTGACCCCTGTATGACTTTTGACCCCAAGGTCATGATTGAATTTGTTCTTGTCTTGTTGAATGACAAAAGATGCAACAATCCTGATCAAGATCAGGGCACATCTTCAATTCTACCCCTGTATAGGTCAATGACCCCTAGAGACCACATATGACATGTCACCTTTAATCGCTGAAGACCATATAGGTGCAACGAGCCAAGGAATCTTTTATCAAATTCTGGCGGTCATCAGTCATTTCTTCTGAGTCAAGATGCATTTTAAGTGAAAAGAGTAAAAATCAACATTTTGACCCCTAGTGGCCCCTTCTGACCTTTGACCTGAATATGATGATTTACTTTTTTTCTTGTCTTATCAAACCAAACAAGATGAAACAGGTCCGGTCCAAATCCGAGCATGTCTTCAAATTTCCTCCCCTCATAGGTCAATGATGCCGAGTGACCCCATGACATGCCACTTCCTCGGAGACAAGATGCAGTTTAAGTGAAAAGAGTACAATTAAAATGTTGACCCCTAAGTGACCCCAAATAATTTGTACTTTTAAAAACCAATCTATTATATATGCGTACTATCATATAGAATATGTGGACCGATTCTGACGATTCTAGGTAATTTCACTAAATTGCAAGGGCGTTTGAAGTGAAAATCTCACTTAACCCCTAGTGACCCCTGTGTGACCTTTGACCCCAACTGTGAATATCATATATGAACGTTAGGTGGGAGATCAAGTCTGGTGATTGTACGTATCATGTAAGAAGTACCTAGGAGGCGGTGCATTTTGTAGACGGGTCTGCAAGAAAGATAGAAAGATGAAGAAAGAAACACGACAGATAGAATACCTCGATTTTTTATGTAAGAAATCCACCCGCCCTACCTTTATAATCAATGGCATGTTAATTACGCCAATACAACAATTTTTATTTATTGCCTTAGATTTAGCGCCACATCACTACCACTATTACAGCAAGTAAAACAGTAAATCCAGTTGTAGCATGGCTTTACCCTTTGCCCCAGATATTCATGGATGAACACATCAGGTAACATGAGGACTAGTCATGGCACATAAAGTGTATTTACCTATTCTTTGTTAAATGACACATCTTATTTTCTAGACCTACTTAAACTCAAAATAACAGCTTTCTAAATGTCCCATCATGACTTTTATTTCAATACTGACTGATACACGTAGATAAAAGTGTACCACAGATATATAGTGTAACATAGGTCCTAGATGTATGCATTAGACCAAGTAGAATAAAAATGTCTTGTTTAAACAATATGAAGCACTTTATATTGCCAAGACTTGGATGTAATGTCTGGGACATAACATAAACTATTTCCAAACATTGTTAATGCATATCTTTTAATACATACCTATTTCCTCAATTAGGAAATGGGTCCTTGTATTTTTAATATTTTATATTGTGTATAGTTAATTCTATTTTTTACTTATTTCATTGTTGTTGTAATTTTTGCATTTTGGTTTTTAATATGTGCAGCGAGCGCTTTGGTCTGTTTTGGAAAAGCACTTTATAAATCTTAATAATAATAATAATAATACCAGGCTATTGTCAATCATTCTGTGAAATGCAGCAGGTTCACAGCGCCTCATCTGCAGTCCTGGAAAAGAGTCACCGATTGTCACTCGTTAACAATGGTTAACAATCAATCCCCCCCCCCTCCCCCGGTGCAATGTTCAGGAATGTTAATGTCTTCAGCAGTTGTTCAAGGTGTCCCAACATTGATCGATGGGGTGTGGGGAAGGAAAAAATTGTTGTCTAAAATGTCCTATTGACAGTTTAACAAAATAAACATTTAAAGATCAGAAAACAAATTCTGCACATAATTACCAAAACGTGTACAGTGTTCGAAGGACTTTTTTCAAAGATTGTGGTTCACGTCCGGCACCTCAAAAAGAAATGATTATTATACATTTCACATCATATGAGACCCGCCACATCAAAATGGACATGTTGGAGCAGTCCATGGTGGAGGCACAAGTTAATATTGAGTTATTGGTATGACTTGAAAGAGCTCATTTCAAGCTTTGAAATGATACCATATTTTAAGGTAATCTGACTTTGTAATCACAAAATATGATTTGAAGAAGCATATTTTTTCTATTATTTTCTTTATATTTCACCAAATATATTGGCCTCTATCTCAAAACTGTCTTTGCCGACTATACAAGTCCTTTTTGACGTGACTGATCATCATTTTTGCATCCACACATCTCCCTTGTTCCATCTAGGTAAAAGATAGATGTTTCTCTGAAACCGCATTGCAATTAGTTACAACATTAATGTTAACCACAAAGTCCTATATACATCGTTTTATCCTCAGAGGCTAAACGACAGTTTCCTTCCTCTCTGCATTAGCCTTAACCTGATAAGCTTTTATACCCATTACGTCTTGCCATATATGATGTAAAGAAGAAGTAAACTTTTCGTTTTACTACCATGGAACAAAGTAAGTTGCCAAGTAAGGCCACAATTATTTTTTTTGTGTGTTGCCCTCAAAAGTGTCAAAAATCTTTAAGTTGGGTCGGTCGATTTTCATTTTCATTTATTTGTCAACACAAATATTACTGACAGACTGGTTCATGACAAGACAAAATTGGTAAAAGTCAAATTGACTAATGTTTCAGTGTGATAATAGTTTAAAAGCAATCTATTAAAGCAAACTTATTAATTTCAAGCAGAAAATAGTAATATTTTGACAAATTGAATAATAAAATATACAATAAAATTTGTTGAACCAGAAAACTGTGGTCAAAAGTGATTTCAGTGTGTGTTCTTTCCAAATGCATTTCTTAAAAATGGTACCATGGTTTTTACTAGCTCCACTGCAGAGCCTAGCATTTGTACCCGCCTTATTTTTCCCAATTTTTCTCATGAATCTTAGATCTAGAAACACCAATGTTGATCAACTGATCAACTATCTGCTATCAATTTTCCCTACCAGTATTGTGTTTGTGCGCTGACTGACAAAATGATACACATCACAGATATATATGTATATTTCAAATCAGGTGATACATACAGTATTGCACAGCCAATCACATACACTTATACTGAAATTGGTTACAAACAGTGACCACAGACCCCATTGACCAGACCAGAGGCAAACTGCTTAAATGACTAGACGAATAAGAAGATACATATGTGTGCTTATTAAAATTCTTACTACAGTCATCACAATAAGTAACTGACCAGGTAATACATGTGCTGATAACTCTAAAGGTATAACTCCTGCATAAACATATTAAATTATAAACATGTTGAGAAATTTCTCTTCTTCAATTTGAGATATTACATGCTAAGAATGGCTGATTATTAAGGAAGTTACAATCCCAAATGTACTGTCAAGTCTGATTTTCATTTTCACATTTTCATTTTCAACACGGGGACTCAGCCCGGCAAATTATTGATTACTGTTAGTGGTAGTGCCAATTCACCCGTAGATGGCCTGGTTGTTGGATAGTCGGCCGGTGGCATTGTTACGGTTGATCAATACGGCACACACACTTTACCTGTCATACTCTCCCCGTGTTGAAAAGAAAATGTTAAAATGAAAATCAGACTTGCCCTAACGTTTGAGATCGTAACCTCCTCATTAATCAATCATTATTAGCGTGTAATATCTCAAATTCAAGAAGAGAAATTTCTCAACAACTTTATAATGATATTATGTTGATGTAGGAGTTATAATTTTAGAGTTATCAGCATGTTTATTACCTGGTCAGTTACTTATTGTGATGACTGTATACTCTTATTTCTTCATCTAGGCAGTGATGTAACTTTACAAGTGCAGCAATTACTCATGCGTATGTATCGACCATCTCTCTCTATATATACGCCAGCTTGAGGGAGTGTGCGCATTTATGTGCTGCAACAAGTAAAGGACACAGTTACGTCACAGTCTCGTAAAAAACCCTATAGACTATAGTCTAAACAGAGTTTAAAAACAGGATTCTAAATTAAATGCCATGATGAGAGTATTTCTCAAGGGCCTATGACAAAAGCAGACGCACACAATAATATTTATAAATAATAAGAACATGTTTTTTAATATAATTTATCTGTCCGGTCTTTAACAAAAGGCACATTAACGCAATATCTCTCCCACATCAGCCATTCACCTTTTGCAATAGCTGCTAACCATTCATGTCTATATTTAACTACCCCTACTAATTCCTCCTCACTATAACTATTAGTATTACCTACAACATCAGCCTGAAATGTAATATATGCTTTCGCACAATATTGGTGTGGGTGTATAAACGCCAAATGAATGCACACTTGAAGCTTACAAACGCAACCCTCAGGGATCTGGCGTTGTATTTATCAAAACTCTGACAAGGGTCATTTTGTAAAGGATATGTTCATGGTCATTAGATTTGTAATACAAGGTTGTTGCCATTTCACAAACGGGAACTTTGTCTAATACCGTAAAGTAGTAATTTGAGCAAATAATTGTTTTCATCATTTGCCAATTTTGAAATGTTTGCTTGCTTTTAAATGTTTTCTTTTAACGTTTCTCAAGTTTAGAAGGAAATAATTCATTGAGAGCATTCACTAACACTTTCCACACGGCTATTAGTTTTACCATTTTAAAACAGATTTGTTTCAGAAACCTTTCCCAACTTTCAAAGCCTGACTCACGTATGACTGAACCAATAAACTAGAAATGTTTGTACTTATTGTAATGCATTTCTTGTGGTGATTCTAAATATAATTATTTTGACATATTTATAACATTTTGTGACATTTTGGAATGTCGTCTGCAGATGCCTGCTGCATAGAAAGTGTTGAGATGATCACTCCTGTAGTTATATGGGAAACTGGAAAGATGACTATTTGGATATACTGTAAAACCACTTAATTTTGGCGAATTTCGCAAGGGATGTGGATTCGCGAAATTAAATACACGCAAAATTGTCAATTTGCATTGAAAGTAACAGTAAAATGTCTGGACTCGTGAAATTAAATGCTCTTAAATGGCAGTAATTTTCAATTCGCAAAATAAAGTATCTGCAAAATTATAGTGTTTTACAGTCGCCATTACAGAGCAGCTTCGTCTCATCCCTCCTCTTGCTCTTTTACTTTATCTTTATGAGCTCTATGCCTAAGGCATATTGGCTTACCACCAGATATTGGTAGACTAACACATTTTACTTTTTGCTCAAATACCTTATGACAATTTTTGAAGGGAAACTTATCTATGTACGCAAGACCAAACAGTGGACTAGGGTTCGATTACAAATACGCTTAAATGTCAATATCCAATACCAGTATATTGAAGTGTATTAAAACTCTATTTTTATGGATAAGTGGTTGAAATGAAAATTAGTTTTAAGTCATTTACCTAATTACATAAAATATTGTATGACTAGACATAAAATGACAATGCTTTTTGAATATTGTCAGAGCTCATTTCCATTACTGTCTGTTTGCTAATAATAGCAGGTAATGTTGCACTCTTTACTGTGACGCTTTTACCAGCAAAAGGTTAGCCATCTCTATCACAGACTGTCATAATAATGTCGAAGTGAAGGTATACTTTAAATAAAGATAAACATAGTAGAAAGGTCAACTTTAATTTGGCTTTCTCAAAAATTGTGTTTGAGAGATGATTTTTACAATAAAATATATTGTTTGATTTGGATTTATTATCCTTTCTTTTATTTTTAAAAGTTTTTTTTTTTTAAATCTTTTTTTCAGAATTGGCAAGAACTGATTTAAAAATATAAGGCTTCCAAATGCAAATGATTTTTGTGATTTTGGAAGCTGAAAAGAGGAGTATTTTGCACTGGTGATAGTGAAAGAAAATGGGGATTTATAACACTTTTGGATATTAGCACCCCCCCCCCCCCCCCCCCCTTCTCTGGTGCCATTTTTAATTTATTAATATTAATACAATTGTGAGATTTTCCTTATGAAATGTACACACTTCAGCTCAACGGTCTCTGATGGAATGACAAATTTACATCATGTTTTCCCCTTTGGGCTATTCCTTCAAGGGGCATTGACTGGGCTTTTGCACCTACGTAATACTTGGACACAACTCACATATACTATACCAGCTGAAACCATTTCCCTTAACTTGCCGTCTATCGTGTGAAATTTCACAATTTTGGTAATTTCGATGTATCCGCATCACTCACCACATACATAACTTGCTTCAACCAAATTTCAATCTAACGCCATTATTCAACCGTTTTCCCATAAATCATTACACTTTAGGGTTCCTTATCTATTGAGACAATTCCTTTTTTCCAAATTTCATTTTTCTCGGCAATCTCTCAAAGTCCCTTTAAATTACTGGTACCACACTATAGAAGAAAAACAGATTTTTACAGAAAATGTTGGGAATTCCCATGGTAAAATGTTGCCTTAAAAATGAAAAGTTTAAAAAAACTGGGTTTGATAGGAGTTCTCTCAAACTCTTTGGAATACCCAGCGATCTTACTATTCTGAAGACACATGGACTTTTTCTTGGGAATTCCCACCATCAAATTTTGTTTTTTATTTCCATGTCTACTATAGGGAGTGTTCTATTAATTGATTGAATAGCACATTATAAGTTATCATGTTTCACCGATGTCCTATTAGTCCAGCACAGGGTATCTGGTAACCATTTTTGCCCAAAGACTTTGTATCTTATCTAGTAATAATAATGGGGTCGCAATAATTACTGGGTGCCTTTTTATGAAATCTGAAATTAAAGTTTCTTGGGTTTGAGTGATTTCCAATCCAATATGATATACAGTTTCACCTCTATTCAATCTCAGGTATAGTATAAATTTGCTTACGTCAGTTCCCGGATAAGGTCAATTGCGAATATTTGTAACAATAATTGTTAACCACCCTATGTTTAAATGTCCTAAGATGTAAAGAAGGATTGTATTCACAAATGCAATAGTACAAAATATCTTATCCCTATTTTTTCAAAGTCTATCTCAAGGATTACTGAACCAATACTAGGCATGTTTGTACTTATTTCAATGCATTCCTCATGGTGATTCCAAATATGGTAATGATATTCAATGATTTTGCCATTTTTAAAACATTTTGTGAAATTTGGGAATGTCATCTGCAGACGCCTATCGCGTGGAAAGTGCTAATATCAGCTTTATTCTACAGTATTTCCTGCATTGCAGACTTTATTAGCATATAGCAGGCAATGCGCTAAATAATCTTAAAGATTGACAGTTGCATTGTACCCACATTGAATCGTTTTACCTCAGCACAACGCCGCCGAACACAATCCCCAACAGTCTACTAGCCAAAGCGCTGACCGCACACGTATGATTATGTCACAACTGCTCAATTGAGGTCAGCTATTGTACCGGTTTAAGTGGCGGGAAGCTGGGTAAATGCGACGCCTCTAGCGTCTGGGGGTAGAATTGGATGAGCAAGGTGAAGTAAGGGATTATTTTGTTACTTCAAGTCTGTTACATGTAGGAATGCTCAATATATTCTTGAATTAAGGAGTGGGGTTCGTGATGTGTGTCTTGTAGGGAAGCCTTTCTCTTCTGAATATCTTTGTTAACTTGATATGAAGTACCTTTTCACACCTTGTGATTTTGGTACCCTCCAGCTGACCAATCTTGCCTAACTTAATCTACTGTGCTATCTACTGATGACAGCATAATGTAATAGTTTTGTAAATGTCTAATGGAGATGAATACAGGGTGGTTCAATAAAACGTTGACACTTTTTTGAAGCCATTTCTTTTTGAAATTCTGTAGATTTAAAAAATATATATATATATATTTATCAACTATTTGATCTTGACCATCTATGCTGAAAATATTGTTACAAATTACCTTACGGTTGCAAAATTACAGCTATTTGAACACATTCTGTCCCATTTCACTCTGTCCACAGGTACTGATTTCGGGACGTTACATGAACATTGATAACATGAATATTTGAATAAAATAATTGTGCTGAAGACAAGTTTTTAAGAAAATAGGCGTTGTGAATGCAGGTTTATTTTGTTATAGAAACTGGTGTAAAATAGTGGAATTTTGCTTGACAAATATTCAAACAAAGCTACTCGACTATTGTCTCATTTTGAAAAGCTATGCACAAGACAAACTGAAACAGATGAACATTGTGATGAACTGGAAGAGAAAACAGACATGTTCCTAATTAACACTTTCCATGCAGCTATTGGTTTTAATTAACATATACAAAACAGATTATTCAGAAATCTTCCTCGACTTTCAAGATCTATCTCAAGGATAACTAAACCAATATTAGGCATGTTTGTACTTATTTCAATGCATTTCTCACGGTGATTCCAAATACTGTATGATAGTAGTGGTAACATAATTCGACACCCTGTATACAGGATACAAATTAATACAGGTGTTCATAAAAAGAAAGCTTATAATTGACAAGCACGATTCATTTTTAAAGTCATTGTAACGATATCTGTTGAAAATCATGTGATATTTAATTTTTTTCAGTTCAGAATTGTTGTATTGGCGATTGATTTACTCTCTGTAATATCCCCAGGGTAATATATTCATCCCTTTGGTACTTTGAACTGTTTTAGTTTCCTCTTTTGTGAACCAGCCCCGGTTTGTTCTAGCAAATACATGAAAAACAAACAGCGTCGGTTGACTTGCATACTGCCTGCTTGACTGAACCATTTATATAACTAGTAATGAGGATCAGTGGGTTTTTTAGAAGAATTGGAGGGCTAAATACAACTACTTGGTAATAGATGTGTCTACGAAAGGCACAGAATAGCTCAGAATTCTGCCAAAAAATGTATCATATTTCTTTGATAATTGAGTGTAGGGTTCAAAATTCGGCAGTCTTGACATCTTTTTACGTGTGGCAAATATTTATTTTTAGTATATAAACATTCAGATTCGTGAAATTAGGTAGCCGGAAACAAGTGATGATTAGCAATTCGCGAAAAAAACATACCGCGAAATTAACTTGTTTTACAGTATGGTAATGAAATTCAATAATTTTGACACATTTGAAACATTTTCTGAAATGTTGGAATGTCGTCTGCGCCTTCCGCGTGAAAAGTATTAAGAATTCCATTCCTGCATTTACACATCACTCACCTGTCTCAAGACTCCTGGAAGGTCATTCACCCAATGCAAGCTGCAAAAGAAGAAGAAGAGGAAAAAATATAATAATGAAACAAATCGCATTTATGCATGCAAATCACATAAGTCAATGTTAAAATCTGGCGGCCTTGAGACATGTGGTTTCTTGAATTTTTGGATAAGGACTTCCTGAATACTCAGTGGATTCGTACTTCTTTTCATACTGAGTCAAACATTCGGGCCTAGATAAGTACCGACTCAATACCCCATGGATTTGTACTTCTTTTACTTCTTTTCACCATGAGGGGATGCTTCTGCGATCAATCATTCATTACACGATGTTGTTTTTTATAGTTAAATGATTTTCTTTTTGATGTTTCTATGTGATGTGATCTGTGAAACCAGTCGGATGTCACCAGAGAAATGAACTAGGGATTATGGGTGAAATTTAAGAATTTAGTCAGAGTTAGACAAGTACAGGTCAATGACAAAAGGCTTAAGCAGGGACAGTGCAGGGTCACTGCCTTCCAGTAACCACTCTTAAAACTCAATATCCTTACTGATTATCATCCATCTGGTGATCCAGACACAACACCCTCCTTTAACACTTTCCAAGCGGCAGGCGGCTGCAGACGACATTCCAAAATGTCACAACATGTTTAAAAAATGTCAAAATTATTTAATTTCATTATCATATTTGGAATCAATGTGAGGAATGCATTGAATTAAGTACAAACATGCCTATTGGTTGCTTCAGTTATATTTGAAATAGAAATTAAAGTTAAGAAAGGATTCTGAAAAATCTGTTTTGGTATATGGTAAAACTAATAGCCGCATGGAAAGTGTTAAGGCTTTATCTTCAACCGTAAATTCTTCCTATCTCTCACTTTCACTGCATGTCTTTCCTTTCACTCGTAGCTTTCACATTTTCGCGATAACAACTACACACGAAACATAGTCGCATTACATAGTGCCTTATAAGCCCAATCAATTACGAGTAACTCTACGCCATCCCGTTCCCGGCTCATAAAATCAACACTTTCTGTCTCAAAGCAAACTTACCAGGAATCAGCTCATCATACAATTCCCTAGCTTTCCCCAATGGTCAGTCACCGGATTCCCCGGATAGTCCACACATGGTTATATTACACATATATTTGACTAGTTTGTATTTCAATAATGGTAATATTGGTTTACACAGCATGCCGAGTTGATCTCAATGGTATTCCTAATAGTTAATTCATGGAAAACAAGCTACTTGATCCAAAACACACTGTATTCTTAATCCAGTTGCGGGTTTGCCTTTGAATACTTTGTTTCATGTTTTGAACAATCCGGAGAGATCTCTTTTACCATGGGGGATGATATTCAAGTTTTATTTTGGTGGAGACGACATTGCTCCCATTGGGAAATATTTAGATTTCCCAACGGGGGAAACGACTCCACCAAAATAAAACTTTAAATAAAAATGTCTCATCTATAATGGATATACATAGTTTCTTAGAAGATTTGATCCAATAGTATACTTGTTCCTGATTTATTTGCCAAAATCAATATAAATGGGTTTATATTTAGAAGTGTACTGGTTGGAACAATCGCGCCATGGGCAGACTGGTTGTAGAAACATTGCCCCTCCCCCTCCCCGTTGGGAAATATTTAAATTCCCCAACGAGGACAATGACTCCACCAAAATAAATCTTTAAAAAGTTTATCTATGAATATACATAGTTTCTTATAGAAGATTGGATTCCCTAGTATACACAGGGGCATCCCCAGACCCTTTTGAATGGGTGGAGGTGTAAAGGTACCGATTGCTGACAAGCACCCCGAAAAAATAGTAAAGGGTAGCCCCAATTTTTTTTGCAGTCACCTCGTGAATTTCATGTAAGTTGGGGGGGGGGGTTTAGGATCAAAAAAATGTGCACGGTCAAACATTTTCGCAGTCACAAATAATCGCACAGTAAAAAAAACCAGCACAGTAAAAAAGAAACCAGCACAGTCAACAACAAATGGCCAATACGCCCCCCCCCCTTTGCGCACGCTACTGCAAGCAACCCCCACCGACAATCTTTTTTTACAGAATTGTTATGGTCAAAATCGCAAATGTACCGACGGACGCTTGTTTGTGCCGACAGATTTGATGAATAGGGCAGATTTTGCCAACAGATTTGATTTACCCTTACAGCCCCAGATCCCATGAAATCCCATTTCCCAGCATCCTGGTTCCACCTGGCGCTGAGGTTTTTGTCTGAAATAATGGCCCCGGGCTATATAGCTGGGCGAATACACTCGCCCAGCACAGCTTCCCCGTGGCGCAGTTGGTAGAGTGTCCGCCCGCCAACCGAGAGGTCGTGGGTTCAAACCCCGGGGCGTGGCACCTCTTGTTGTGTGTGCTTTTTTCGCTTGAAAAAAATTTCGTTGGAAAATCCACCGGGTGGGTTAGGGTTAACTAACCATTTTTTTTCTTCTTTTTAATTTTCACTTTTTTTCTCTAATTTTACCCTGATTAACCCTTACAGCCCCAGATCCCATGAAATCCCATTTCCCAGCATCCTGGTTCCACCTGGCGCTGAGGTTTTTGTCTGAAATAATGGCCCCGGGCTATATAGCTGGGCGAATACACTCGCCCAGCACAGCTTCCCCCGTGGCGCAGTTGGTAGAGTGTCCGCCCGCCAACCGAGAGGTCGTGGGTTCAAACCCCGGGGCGTGGCACCTCTTGTTTTGTGTGCTTTTTTCGCTTGAAAAAAAATTCGTTGGAAAATCCACCGGGTGGGTTAGGGTTAATGGGGGGAGGGGCTGTACAACTTCCCCCCCCCCCCCCCCCCCCCCTCTGGGGATGCCCTTGAGTATACCTGTTCCCGATTTTTGTTGCCAAAGTCAACGCATATGTGTTCATATATAGAGGCAGACTGGTCAGGATGATCGCGCCATGGGCGGCCCGGTTCTGGGTCCATTGGTCAATCACTGAAATTTTTACTCGATGGACTCAAATAGGGGATCAAGCATTCCAAATTTATAGGCTTATAAAAATTGGATCTGCCTCCAGGACACATAGTGATGGGTCGAGGGTCATGTCATAGTCAACAACATTTGACCTGGCCGTTTTCAATCCCTAGTCAGTCCTGTTCATATTCAATCAAATTTCTCAAAAATGTGGGCATTTTCCCTGATGTTCCTATATATATCATCAGACCGGCCGTGACTTGTCCTCAAAATGATCAAAATTCCCTTTGAATTATCACAATCAGTTTGAAATGAATCGCAGAGTCACAACAAACATGTGGTACTTGGTTTCATAATACTAGTGTGTGCTGTCTACTGTAGATAGCACTGCAAAGGCTTTGTAAGCACTGTAGCCATGTTTGTGTCTATTTGTGTCTATCAATTGCCTGGTACCAAATACAAAATATCCATCAGAAATGCAGTTCCCAACAATTGTATATCATCCACCTTGTTGCAGAACCGTTACAGCGAGTATATTTGCTTCAAAGATTAGGACCATGGACAATTTTATTTTAAAATCTATAAACTCCTACAGGTCTTGTAAGTCAGCATTACAGATGTAATATGCAGTGGAAAAAAAACAATTGCCCCAATCCAATTTCCAAAGGTGAGTCTCTAACTTGTTGCCAGAACTGACAATTGATGTATTTGCCATGTACATATCAGCACTTGTTGTGGGGGAGCTCTTTA
The DNA here is from genome assembly GCA_035610835.1 of Ophiura sarsii. Classification (NCBI taxonomy): domain Eukaryota; kingdom Metazoa; phylum Echinodermata; class Ophiuroidea; order Amphilepidida; family Ophiuridae; genus Ophiura; species Ophiura sarsii. The sequence continues at coordinate 51,409,356 of CM069441.1, forward strand.
AGCAGACTACATTTTCCTTGCAATTTCCAATGTCCTGAAATTTGAGCGTTAACAAATATTTCATTTCCTCTGCACTTTAGGACTGCTAATAGAGATGGCTTGGGCATACAAGTCTCTGGCTTGGGCATAGTATTATATCTATTGTAGGTGACGGTTCTGGGTGTACAGGACAATTGCCATTTGGTCTTATATAACCCATTTCTTTAAACAGCTGGTCTACCGGTCATTTGGTCCCAAAACCTATAATGGTCGGTTTATGCACAAAACAACTTAAACCAGGTCTAATTTTAAACCTGGTTTAAGTGGAGAATAGTCCTTCTGGAAGGACCATCTTATTGGGAATTGGTTTACTTACTCAGAGGTTGGTATGCACAAACAACTTAAACCTGGTCTAATAAGTGAAGAATAGTTCTTCTGGAAGGACCATCTTATTGGGAATTCCATTACTTACTGAGAGGTTGGTATGCACAAACAACTTAAACCTGGTCTAAGTGAAGAATAGTCCTTCTCGAAAGGATCTTTATATGCTTCGATGAACTCATTCTACAATATTAATGAAGCTTATAAGGGCAATACATTTTAATGTTATATTAGTCTAATCAGGTGACTCCAATTTTAATTTAAGACTTTGCTAGAGAGTATAAAAGGGATGTAAACCAATAAAATGGTCCTTCCAGAAGGACTATTCCTCATTTAGAACCGGTCTTAAGTTAGACCGGGTTTAACTTGTTAAGTGCATACGGACCTATATAAAGTTTAACATCATTTAAATTTCATTGAAAGCAACGTTGTCAAAAATCAGATAATCTTATAACCATATTAAAAGGTCTAATAACCATTTTGGTCTCATAGTAATTTGGTCTAATAATAGTTTAGTCTAATAATAGTTTAGTCTAATAAACAAATTATTTACTGTACACCCACTTTGTCTAATATCCATTTCATCTTCAACACATTTGGTCAATATCCATGTACCTGACACCCATTTTACTTATACCTAAATGGATGATATGTTTCGGGATTAGGGTCCGGTTTTAGGGTTTGACTCAAAATTAGGGTTCCAATTAGGGATAAGGTTATGAATAGGTTTTAAAGGTTTATAAGAAACTCCTTTCTTCGTAAGGTATGTAATAAGACAAGGCCAAAACATATGGAGTAGGAAGAATACAATAAGTAACAGAGATGAGGGGTCCTATGTCCTTTCCCATATTTATGATCCTCTTCTGACAACATCGGCACACAAGGACCCGATGCGACAAATTGGCGGCTATCATTGGAAAGTTAATCAAAGTTAGATCATCCCATTTGCTTTATAGTTAAAGTACTATGTACGAGAGAGCATGAAACTGTCAAATGTTACTTAACCCCCTGGGCACTACCGGCCTATCTTACAGTGGTTCTGATTGGTGTATTGAAAGATATACTAATTTAAATAGCCAATTAAAATGCAGCTTGTAAAATATTTCACTCCAATCTTTATCAGGGATACAATTATTCTAACACTGTCTCTGATTGCTCAATAAATGATGTATCTATCTTTCTGACCAATCGGCCGGTCGTTCTCAGGGGGTTAACACCGATCTTGTGTCCTCTCTTTCTAAACAGTTGGATTTTCATTTAAAGTAAGTCAGCATGTGTCCGGACACGGTGCTAATATCGTCTTCATTAAATTACATTCCATGTTTTGTTTGTCAAAAAATATCCCTATGCAATAAGTAACAAAACACCGTAACAGGAAGACCTAGATTCTTGACAGGGATATGGTCCATAGCATGATCAATATTAGGATCAGTTTCATTATAAAATGTGCCATCTGACATTTACAACAAATTTTGAGATAGGCCATTAACATTTATTCTGAAATGAAAGATGACATGTTACTTTTAATCCTACCCCCCCCCCCCCCCCCCCCCCTGTACTAATAAATACTACTTCTAAAGCCTATAGCCAAGCACATGCGCGGTCGTTTTTTTATGACGTAATCAACCGAGCCTATAGTGAGCACGGTATACTACGCGAATTAGTAGCTGAGGGTCGTGGCTTAGATAGTGGGACAACGAGCCGATGTGCGGAGGGACCCCGGATCGAATTCCGGCCGGTCCCCGGTGATTTAGTGGGTGTTTTCCCTTCCAAAATTGTGATCCCGGTTAAAATCCCGGTAGGGGGTTAGGGATGTCAATTCAAACTTTGTAAAAATATTATCACGGTTGGTGAATAGTTAGTTAACTTTCTATTTGAATGAACACTATTGCAACTAAGAAAAATTAAGGTATTTATGATAAAAAAAACCCAATAACCCTAAAACCACTACACCATATAAAATCATACGAGAAGCAGCACCTGTTTGCACGCACACACGGTATACCCTATGCCGTAATAACCCCTAGGTATAGCTAGATACCAAACATTAAGCCTGGTCAGCCCAGTGCTCGCCGTGTGCCGGTTTTCCTCGCTAAGTTTCGCCCATTTCCTTCACAGATTCCAACCCTGGGGTGTTAAGGTTAATAACCTCATGTTCAATCACACTGTGGCCAAGCTTTCTTACAATCACTACAATCACACTGTAAGGACGCCGCAATATACATGAAAATATGCGGAAGTGCTAAACTATCAAAATACCCGATGTCTAGATGGCTATTATTTCTATGCATATCTAAACCACTTGGCGATTCTTTGAGCGTCTGTTGCTTCTCACTTGAGCAAAAATGTCCCTAAACAACACAATCACACTGTAAGGACGCCGCAATATACATGAAAATATGCGGAAGTGCTAAACTATCAAAATACCCGATGTCTAGATGGCTATTATTTCTATGCATATCTAAACCACTTGGCGATTCTTTGAGCGTCTGTTGCTTCTCACTTGAGCAAAAATGTCCCTAAACAACACAATAGTACACACATAAAAACAATATGAAATCACTCTTGTGTGATGAGCAATTGTGAATTAAGGGATAGTATTTCAATTAGTCGTTGTTTTTGCTGTCTCTTAATACTATGATCAGTGTTATAAATCTGTCTGGGAATTATGTCTTGAAAATGGATTTAAGATAAAGTACTTATTGATCTTCAAAACGGGATGGATTTGATTACAACCTCCAAATGGACCTGAACTTGGCCCCATAGACCCTTTATATGACCATGATTGTTAAAAATCGGGGACCAATCAAGGATCTGGAAAAAGGGCATGTGCCCAAGAAGTTCATCACTGCCCAAGAAGTTCATCCACTCCCATTAAAGATCTCTATATTCTATCACACAAGTGCTGCAACATTGGAAAGGGGTATAGGTATGTGCCGCCCTGAAGACTCCTTTTCATTCTATTCTGCTAGCTCTTAAGACCCCCTTTTAAGCCTGCATCAGCTCTTAAGACCCCCATTTTGTTGAATATTCAAAAAAAAATGCAAACATTGCATTCTTACTAATCAAATTTGAAAAACAAACCAGTTCTTAAGACCTACTTTTTTCGAGCAAATCAGTTCTTAAGACCCTATTTTTCGTCACTAAATAAAATTCTCTCAGGTCAGTTCCGAAGACGCCCCCCCCCTTTTTTTGAGACCCTGGGCGACACACCCCTACCAACAAAAATAAAGTTGAGTGCCCCCCTCCCCCGGGCTGTGACCATGCAATCACTATACTATAAGAATGCTGCACTATGCGAAGTGCTAAACTATCAAAACACCCATGTCTAGATGGCTATCATTCTATGCATATCTAAACCACTTGGCGATTCTCTGAGCGTCCATTGCTTCTCACTTGTGCAAACATCCCAAGACAACACAACATTATACATGTGCTTTACGCACATATAAAAACAAGACGAAAGTACTCTTGTGTGTACACAACGGGAACAGGTGAATTTAGTAATGGAATTTCAATTAGTTATTGGTTTTGTTATCACAGGCTGCTTCGTCAACTTTGGCTTTTGAACAAGTAAAGTCCTGAAAAGTAACTACTACTACTGTCATATAATGCAAGAAATTGTCCATTATGTTCCCATCCCTTAACACTTTTGGACCGGTGATTTTGACGTTTCTCCGGTAATAAATCATCTAAGATTTTGTCAACCGCTGACTTTTGGTCCATAGTGGGAAATAGACACATCCTTAGATGATTTATTACTGGCAAATCACCGGTCCAAAAGTGTTAAGGGACTGGGAACATAATGCATACACCATCTTATCCCTGTCAAGAATCTAGGTCTTCCTGTTATAAATGTGTATTTTGTTACTTATTGCATCCCAATGTTTTTTGACATACCAACACTTTTGTTAAGCGCTGTGGTACAATTGTTATGTGTAAGAGCGCTATATAAATGCTCATTGTTAAGTTATGTTATATGTTAACTACTAAATGACCCTCTACTGTACAACAATCCCTGGTTTTTTTATGACCACAATCGTTATGGTGGAACAAATCAAGGTACCGTGGATAGGACTCATCCAAGAGTGAACAGTGGTGTTGTGGATGTATAAAAATTAATGATTTTTATGGGTTATCATACCGCACTGAACAAGGTGAATCTTTGCACCACGTCACTACTTCACACATCCATCCATCATGTTTCAATAGAGCCTCCGCTATTTACCGTTAAAGTAGTTAGATAGAGAGGTGAATGCACTTTGAGTAGTGATGTTTCAAGTTAGCATTTAGCATGTGTCTCGGACATGTGAGAGACGCAGCATATATCATAAAAGCGAAGGGACAGAAGATCAGAGTTTATGAGCACAATGCACTGTTGGTAGAATTTGGTTGCAAAGTGGTTAGCCACAGAGCAACAGATTTGGCAATGATCAACATTTTCTACAAATGGACCAACAAAATGTAGAACAAATTTTAAATGCTTAATATTTTGAAAGTGCCTTCTAGGAGTTATGCCTATTTTAATAAAGGTACTCATTTTGCAAGCTGTCCACGGAATACTTGACCAAACAAATGTAAAGTATGCATTTTAGCTGCGTACCTCCCTATAGAGATTGGTAATGTTTTTCAAAATAAATAAATGACACTTAAAAATTCAATAAAGCATTTAATTACCAAACATACTCTGCTGCTTATTAGAGAAAATCAATGAAGCAAATTGATCATTCCTAAGAGAAGTTATGCCTGTTTTACTGAAGGGCAGGGCATTAATTGTAGGTAAGTACACAGCTCAAATGCTTACTTTATATTTGTTTTGTCACATATTCCGTGGACAGCTTGCAAAATGGGTACCTTTATTAAAATAGGCATAGCTCCCCTTAGCATGAATGATCAATTTGTGTCATTCTTTTTTCCTAATAAGCAGGAGAGAATGCTTGTTAAATATATGCTTTACTGAACTCTCAAGTGTCATTTGTTTGTTTTTTAAAACATCACCAATCCAGGTAAACTTCTTTTTGACTCACCCTGTATGCCTTATCTAAATCATGAAATATTTGCAACATGACAATTTTATGAATTTCAAATACTGGCCATATTTGCATATTGGGCCTATACTATATGTACAATGATAGTATGATGTATGAGCATTTAATAGGATAAGTTCATAATTTTAATGAAATTGCAACAAAATATTTGTATTAAGCAATTTTTAGGAAGTTAGGAATTTAGTTCAAACGATGAACCTCATCCTGATGATAAACTCACATTTGACTCCCATTGGAGTCAAAATCTTGGTTGTCCATCAGATAAAATGGTTACATAAAAAATGGTTTAGAGAATAAAGGTATTGTTTTCAGACTGTATCCGTGTTATATTGTCTGACATTATTATTTTAAAGGTTCCGATCACTTTAGTTTTTTTGTTGCATCAACATATTTTGATATCAAAAGAAAACCCATATTTTTCTATTTCTGTAAAATCTTAGGCGTCAGATATGTTCCATTTAGACGTTATAGGCCAAAATGCAGTGAATTACCACCAAAGGTGGTTTAACCATTCGGTCAGCTTGTGTACCACTCAATGGGCAAATTTCATGTCACCTTGTGCTTCTTAAATAAGAACCATTATACAACTCAAACTGTGGAATATGACTATTTTAAGGATGACCCTTCATGTAGAATAGAAAACATCAAGTTGAAAATCGGGCCAGAAATCAGAACACCTACCTTTAAGTTGCACCAAGTTTTTCTGTGAAGAAAAACAAACCTGGTTTAACTACCCATCAATCCAACCCCTTCCTGTATGTATGCCATGCGACAGTGAATCCACAAAAACATGCACGAGACATGCAGTAAGGCGCTATTGAACAAATGTGACAAGTCACATCAAAAAGCACATGTTGTCGTCTAACACATTTTTAGATAGAGGCCAATTATATATATGGGGGAAATCTAAACTTAAAGAAAATAATTGAACACATTTTGCTTCTTCAAATCATATCTTGTGATTACAGAATCTGATAACCTTCAACATGGTATCATTTCAAAGCTTAAAATGTGCTCTTTAAAGTCATACCAATAACTCAGATTTGAATCGGGCCTCCAACATGCCCATTTTGATGTGACAGGTCGTGCGGATATGGATGCACTTCTTCCGCAAACCCGTGTTATTCTGTCTCGCCTAAATGTCACCAAATTTGATATGAGATGGTTCAAACAACCTTGTAAGAATAGTTTTTATGTTCATCAACCGTGCACAAGACTAAGCACACAGGTGGATACGTAATGACAAGGTGTCAGACTTGTATAGGTGGTTTAACAAAAGACACCCTTACACTAATGGTCAACAAGCGATGGCAAGATGTGTACAGTCAGAAGGGTCATAATGAAATTAAACTGTCACAGAATATGGCAAAAGAAAGCCGGGACGACCTGCTCTGACATTTATCGATCTACTCAAGCAAGATACTGGACTGGAGACGAGTAACATAAAGACAGCAATGAACGACAGAAGAGTGTGGAGAGCCCCCGGGGGGGGGGGGGGGGGGGGGGGGGGGGGGTACTCACCCAAGACGGTATACGGGGGTGTGCCGCTCTAATGGGTAGCTTTTTGGGCACAAAATCCCTAAACATGGGGTATGATTTTGTGCTGGAAATCCCTAATAATGGGGTCACTTTTTAAAAATGGGTCTATTTTCGCGAAATTTGTGTCTATTTTCCCCTAAAGAAGGATGGGGAAAAAAGGGAAAGAAAAGAAAAAGGAAAGAAAAGGGAAAGAAAAGAGGAAAGAAAAGAGGAAAGAAAAGAGGAAGGAAAACAGAGGAGACTATCAGTGGTGTAGCCATAGGGGAGCGCCCCCCCCCCCCCCCCCCAATATTGACGTCGTGTTGGTTGAGATTGGCACTGTCGGTTCATTTGACCAGAGGAATCATGGAATTATGATGGTCAAAAGTACACAGATGAAGAAAAAAATTGCGCGCTGGCAATATCAATAACCTAGCTACGCCACTGGAGCCTATAACATTTGAATATGAAGATGATGAGTTGATAATGTGATAAATAATGATAAAATGACCTAGCCCAACATAAAAAAGAAATATTAACAATTTACTGTAACCAAAAATAACCTCAGCAGACGGGGACACGCATGGCCGTAAATGTTGAATCTCCGTTGGTGTTAATGTAAAAAAAGGATTTTAATGTTGGCACTAAATTATTTCATCCTAAAACCGCTGGAGTTGGATGACCAAATGGAGTTGAATAACTAACTCCAGATCAATATCAATTTTCGTCCGGCATCGTCTGTAAAACGAGCAGCATATCGCCCGCCCTCACTGTTGTTGCAAACTTTGGACCAATATCATACCGTCCGGCGTCCGCAGGATACTGCAATATCGTCAATAGGCGTCAAGGTCAGAGTTCAAGATTACACTCGCTTTATCATCGCTTTCCTGTCGTCATCGATCGTATACTTTTATTTCGCTTTCATATAACTGAAGATAAATAAACATTTGACTAACATTCGGGTAAATCCACCCATTTCGGGGAAACAAAATTATATATTTTAAATTTTAAGGCGTCAGTCGAGGGAATCGAAACCAAATTATTATACAAATAGTATGAGAAATCATGGTCGGAAAATAAATAAAGCGTAAAAATGCTGCATAAAATAGCTTTATTTTGCTATACGGGTTAACAATTTATAAAAATGTATTTTAAAAAAGCTTCCATTCGCCGTTACCAACCGCGAAACAGTTTTTCAACATAACATTGTTAGAAAATGTCATTACTATGCACAACTTCTTTCTCGCATATAACGAAACAGCTGTCTAATTTTGATAAAAAGCCAATATTGATTGGAAATGAAGTGATGGCTTTTCAACCAAAAATCGGTCAAAAGTACACACCAAATCGCACCAAATGGGTTCGAAAATTGAAAAAAGTTCTAACGCTGAGGGGGGCACATCCCCCTCAGACTCCCCCCTGTCCGCGCTAGCGCGGAGCGCGGTGCTTCGCACCTTGGTGCTTCGCACATCACTAACAAAAATGCATTTATATACAATTTATTTTAATTTTGGGACGGACAATAGTTTGCCCCCCCCTATCAAAATACCCTGGCGCCGCCCCTGATTAAAGGTGTGCTTTCACAAAAACTAAAATCCCCTTAGACCAGATCTAACTTTAAACCCGGTCTAACTCGTTTGTGCATACGGACCTGGGAATTTGGGGGCATTTTCTTTTGAGTTTGTCCAAAAATGGCAAATGTCTTACAGATTTTTGTGATTTATGGTGTCATTTTGAAGAAGAAAATAAAGCCTGGCCAACCCACCCAATACACACACTACACTGGTTACCCATACGGGAGCACATAAAATTTGAGATCTGCATGTATGTCTTCAAATGTCTGCAGGGTAATTATGCACCTGATTACCTTACTAACTTTCTTTCTCATCAAGTCAAACCTGCCACTGGACCCATTACACACACATTCATCATCCGATATACTTCTCTTCTCACTACTCATACGGGGAAAAATTGGGGGAAATTGGGGATCATTCGTTCATGTTTCTGCACCCTTGCTGTGGAACAGCCTCCCGAAAAACATCAGGGAGGCATTTGTACACTGCCTAGTTTCAAGAAGATGTTGAAGTCTCATTTCTATCCATCATATTGAATCTGTTTGCATTGTTCTATTTTGTTTTTGTTTATGGCACTTTGATCTTTCTGGAGAGCCGCCTTATAAATATTGATTAGTGAATGTATGAATGTATACGTATGAACTACCCTGGGATAGAGAATATTTTGACCAAAATATGCAGCATATGTACATATGTAACAAGAGCATAGATCTCTATGGTATTATTGTTAATTAGGAAATATAGCTTTGAAGCATTTGACAAATCCTTTCTTGAATCCTTAATAAATAAAGATTATTTCTAACATAAGTGCAAGGACAAATTCCCATAAAGTCACGTTCTATTCAGGCAGACAAACTTATTGCAAGAACGTGACTGGGACTTAATTCCTGAAAGCTTTCTAATATATTGTTTGTACGAGGGTCATTCAATAAGTTCTACCTCCCACAAAACCCGACATAAGTCACCAGAACACTAATGGAAATACAGCTCAATAAAGGTGTCACAAATCAATAGAAAACAAAGACATTTTCAAGCGAAATATTGATTTTTCATGGACAAAAGTTTGACCAATTATGACAAATGATACATCATTTTAAAGCTTGTAATTTCAGCATGTTTAACATCAACAAATCAGAAAAAATATTTTTCAACAATTATGGTGGGTTTTGTGGGAGCAGGTAACATATATTGCTGAAGATCTAATCACTTCTGCAAGGTCACCATATGCAATTTAAAAAGTTAAGACTAGATATATCCTTTAAATCGGGGGGAGGGGGGGGAAAAGTGCTATTTTTTTTACCCGAAAAATCACCCAGCACCCCCCGGGATTCGATCGCGGGACCATCCGCACCCAAGTCTGTCCCTCTACCAACTGAGCTAACTCCCTAGCGGCTATGCGGCCACAAACTCCGTGGCCACATATGCCTGCGGTAGGTGACGTCATCGCGGCAATGCAGCAGCACGTGCCTGGAGATAGATTCTGGCAGTGAGATTTAGTGAGATTCAGTGCGGTTAGGGTTATTGCACATCAAAAATTGACATTTATTAACCCTAACCAGTAAAGCTAGTTTTTTGTGCGTATCGGGGGGAGGGGGGAAAAAGTGCTATTTTTACCCGAAAAATCACCCAGCACCCCCCGGGATTCGATCGCGGGACCATCCGCACCCAAGTCTGTCCCTCTACCAACTGAGCTAACTCCCTAGCGGCTATGCGGCCACAAACTCCGTGGCCACATATGCCTGCGGTAGGTGACGTCATCGCTGCAATGCAGCAGCACGTGCCTGGAGATAGTTTCTGGCAGTGAGATTTAGTGAGATTCAGTGCGGTTAGGGTTATGGGTAATGGCTATTCGAAGGACATGCAGCAATCTAGGGTCATTCAAAAAGTCACTGATGCAAAAAAGGCTAGTGATACATCTACATGTACCTGTATTTTGAATACCTGTCATAAAAGCTTATTACACCAATAAACCTGTGTACTTCTTATAAACAAGTCGTTTTTAGATTTTCAAACTATTGCATAGAAAATCTCAAATACTATTAACAGGTATACTTATCCTATAGCTACAGGTACAAACTATCCGTTCAAGATAATCTAATCCCTTTATCATGTGATTTAGATCTCCTAATCGCTTCTTTTTCATATAGCAAACCAATTTATGAGCAATCATTCCACCTTAAACTAAAAAATCATATTATAACGGAAGATTCTAAATTTGTGTTTTTCTGTCAATCAAATGAAATTGAATCTTAACCAAACAATTTCAAATAATCTTTTCTAAGAATATCTGTATGAATCTCATCTCATTCAGGGCCAATGAACATAACAATGATCAAAACAGATTATTGTCCTTACGAGTTTCATGATTTATGTTTATGTTATGATTTATTTATGTTTTGATGAATCCAAGTGCGGGAAAATATTGGATCCAAAACAGTAAAATGATAGAATTGGATGCTTTACGCCCAATATGTATTGGGCATGACTACATCTTGCTCAATATTTTAAAACTCATAGCTCTTTACCAATACATATGGGTTAAACCGATCCATACCAAAGGCGGTCTTGTGATACACTGCATTCCAAAACAATAGGTGCACAACGCCGTCGCGGGCACGCAGAAGCCGCATAGAACGCAAGGGAATGGTTTGAAATGTTTGACAATAATCTGTTTTGATTATCGGATTATTTACTTGAATGGAATTTAATAGGGTAACTGGAACAAAATTACAAATAATCAGAAATTATTGAGCCATCAAAAAAAATTCAATTTACCGCCAGCGCTAGAAATGGTCGGGTCCTGTGTTGCTAATTTCTGTTTTGGTTCCATTCACTTCCAAATCCACAATTTACAACTGTCCGTGTTTTTTGGGGGTTTTTTTGCTTGCCCTCGTCTGACCGACAGTGTATTACAGTCCCGACTGAGTACTGTTTTTTCTTTCTTTTTTGCAAAAAAAATAAAAATAAAAGATTACTTTTTACAATTTTTTTCTTCAAAAAATAAAATAAAATCAAGTCACGTATATAACCTTGATAGACCCCCATGTGACCCCATATGTAAAAATGTAAAAAATTTTGTTATCATTTATTTCTGATATTCAGGTACCTAATTTGGAGAAGAAAATAAATCTGACCGACCGACCCTACCTAAAGCAAGCAATACCTATAGGTCACAAGGCACAATTATCTTTGAAAAGTTGCAATATGGTACATATTGAGGGACAGATGTATGCATAAGCACCAAATCTGTCGCCTTTATGGGAAATTCAATTTTGAATGGAATCTTTAATTTAAAATAGACATTTGATTTATTTTGTAGAAATATTATTGATTTATTGAGCAAGGAAACAGAGATTGTAACATAAAATACTGCGTTTTGCTTGTTTAATAAAATTGTTAATAATGTACTCTTTTCTAAAGCTGATAAGATTCAGTCAAGTTTACGTCGCTTTCAAATCCCACGTCAATTCAAATAATGGACTGTAATACGCTTTGATTCCTGTAAATGATGCATGGTTGATTCCTTTCTGCAAAGTATATCAATGAAAACATGCAGGGCCTCTACATCAGTTTATTTAAGATGTGATTTCTTTTTTAAATGAAATTAATTGGGTTTCACAAGCTCATTGACACCAGATTTTCTTGAATAATGAAAAATAATATAAAATAGTGGTACGACTTCATGTGTGAACAATATAGTATGGTGGGATCTTAACACTTTCCACGCGGCTGTTGGTTTTACCAAATACAAAACAGATTTTTCAGAAACTTTTCTCAAATGTCAAGGTCTATCTGAAGGATTACTGAACCAATACTAGTCATGTTTGTACTTATTTTAATACATTTCTCATGGTGATTCCAAATATGGTAATGAAATTCAATAATTTTGACATATTTGAAACATTATGTGACATTTTGGAATATTGGCTGCAGCTGCCTGCCGCGTGGAAAGTGTTAAGAAAAAATAAAGGACAGCAAGTACTAATGAAAGGCATTGCAGCATGCTATTCCACCTGATGTTCCTCGCAAGTGATTGCAGACCCTAATATACTAAGGGAAGCAAAGCTATCAATAATAGCGTATGGCAGATGAGCGTGTAACATGGTCTGATAAGGATGTCCACTTGCCAATACTCTGTCTGAAAACTTGACAAGTGAAACAATCGATTCTATTTCAGACTACGGAACATGCCTGATGAGCATGATGATGGGTCAACAGCTCTCTAGCAGCTTAAAGGTACACTGTGATTATCACCTTTTACACTTGACTGCAATGTTAGAGCACACAAGACTAAGGCAACGGGGGTGGGGGTGGGGGGGGGGGGCTGTTCACAAGCAAATGGATCTCTCAGGTTGGGTTGATCAGTTGGGCTTTTTCCCCCTTTCTTTCTTTCCTTTCTTCCCCTTCAAAATGACACGCCAAAAACTAACTCAGAAAATCTGTAAATATGTTGTCATTTTGAGTCAGTATTTATTTTTCACCAATTTCTAGAAAAGTAGGTTAGTAGGGCCCCGTAGAGCAGGGTGGTTTTTTTTTGTCACTTCTGAGGGGGAAAACCATTTCTCCGGCACTGATCAACCATTCATTTGCATGTGTTTAGATAATGCTTTTTTAATTTTTTTAATTTTTTTTTTACGTTTGTTTGAATCATGAAAAACCCTTTTTCAAACTGACCATGTGATTCGTAAGGTCTGTCCACCTGAAGAACAAAATGTGTCATTGTCACCTAAACATGTAAACACCTAATTTCAATACATCATTCAAATTGGATATACACTGAATGTATGGTGGGTAGTATGTGTGGGGTGATAGGGGGTGGGGGAGGATGAGGCTTAGGATGGATGGTTTTAGGAGGAGTCAAATGGGCCAAATAATGACCAAGACGGAATCCTACTGAGACCAAGGATCAAAACTGGGTCATCCGTAAGAAAAAACGAAGTCCCACACCCCTAGACCATGTCTTTCTGCTCCAAATAACAACTTTATACTTATTACCAGCATAGGGTTACCATGATATTTTCATTATTTTGTAATAGGAAAAATATGTTAAAACACTGATATACTTCAATACGTTCCAAATTAGCGAGAAATATGCGGTTGTTATCTCTCCATGCGTATAAGAAACTCAGCGCCTATAAGAATCTAAGCGCACACACATTATTTTGGCCATACGCCGAATGCACACATCACATATTTTATGAACAATGCCCATGTTGTCTTCATGCGCATCGTTACCCTTCTGTATTAATTCGCTGTTGTAAGTAAGCTCGCCAATTTGGAGCTGATCAAACTATAGCATATAGCCTTGTGATTTTTGATTCAATTTATATGGTTTACAATTTTTTCTTTAGCTTGTCCAAAATAATTACGAAATATTACCCCACGCAGAAACTATTAAGATCCACAGCCATGAGCAAGTGGGTGTCCATCAAGTGTTTGTTTCCACTTCATTGAATTACAAAAATTGCTTACATCACTTACTGCTACTTAATCAGCCAAGTTCCCCAGGCATCAAATCTAGGCTGGGTTCGTTCAGCTCTATAAAATTAACCATCAACTCATATTGCGCTCGCTTGTATAACCATCTCTCCCTGCATGGTGGGATGGTTGTGGTATTAACAATAGATAAAACAACATCCGCTACTTAGGCCAACAAAAAAACACCCAAGTTTGTCTCAGAAGAAACCTGGAAAAAAAGACTATGCAAAATGCGGTATCTTTTTTTTCTTCCTTTTCTTTTTTACACGAGACAGGCTCTGTAAAATGTATGTTTTAACCCTAACACTTCCCCCCACTTTTTTCAGAATTTTTTCTTCAACGCGGAAAATCGACCAAAATATCCCCCCGATCCCCCCGGGATTTGATCCAGGGACCTCTCGCACCACAAGCGAGGGATTCCACACTTCACCACGGCTCTGGCACACAGTTCTGGGCAGTGTATAGCCCAGACTGTATGTATTGGGTCCATTTTTTCATCAAAAAACTTCCACGCCGGGTGGTACCAACGTGCCCAGTCGTGGTATTTTGGGGTATATGGTAGTGTTAGGGTTATATTAACGAAACGTAGAAAATTTTTGAAGAAAAAAAAAAATCAAAAAAATTGCTCGTTAACCCTAACACTTCCCCCCACTTTTTTCAGAATTTTTTCTTCAACGCGGAAAATCGACCAAAATATCCCCCCGATCCCCCCGGGATTTGATCCAGGGACCTCTCGCACCACAAGCGAGGGATTCCACACTTCACCACGGCTCTGGCACACAGTTCTGGGCAGTGTATAGCCCAGACTGTATGTATTGGGTCCATTTTTTCATCAAAAAACTTCCACGCCGGGTGGTACCAACGTGCCCAGTCGTGGTATTTTGGGGTATATGGTAGTGTTAGGGTTAACACTACCATAGTAGAAACTATTTGTTGAACTGTTTTTAACTTCTAATTGTAATGCAGCAATTTTACTCTTGTAAGCAAGAAAATGAAGCTGATATTGTACTTAACAACTTAAGTTTTAAAAGCTACTTGCATGGTCTTCTGTGTCGAATTTGTTTTTTATTGAGGGAATAAATAAATAGCCCACATTTGTCAACTTTTACCCCTGTTAGTATCGAATAACCCCAAAACATTCCATTCAATATGCATCGGCATAATGCGCGGGATAATCACACAGGAAATCACAGTAGATGCACGCACGGCAGAAGTGCTACAATTTCAGATCCCATTGCTCAACGAACCACAGACAATTAATTGGTGCCAACACTCACAGCCCATTTCACGCTATACCCATCTACCATACATAATACTGTCTTAGTGGCACAGATTGGTTTCTGACACCTATCATTGCAAGTTGTTCCTCAATGTCTCTTTATATCGAGGACGATATATGCTTTGGCACACACGTTGCACAATTTCCAATAACAATCTGCCTATGGTATCAGAAATGAGCAACACACATAGTGATCATCACCACAAGATATATACTTACATGTAGGCTTAATACACCATCAAGTCATCACTGGAATTGCAATTCATGTAGACTAAATAAAAGCAGGTATCTTGGAGGTAGGTGCAAACCATTTGCAAAATTGGAAGTGAAAAATTGTGCTAGGAGTTGAGGCTTATCATCATCTTTCACATTTTATTTCAAGAGACCATAAATGATTTTGACATTATCTACTGTTCTTGTAACCCATGATGTCATTGCAAAGACAGAAGAACAAAAAGCTGTGCAGTTGTGCAAACAGACATCTCAGGTAGGGTCGGTTGGTTGGGCGGGCATTTTACTTCAAAGTTTTCGTGAACATATTGGTGAATTTTCAAACTAATTCAAATTTTCTTAATTACAAAAACCAAAAAAATGTGTCAAACATTTTCTAACAAAAATCAAAAAAATTGCTACAAGCACAAATTTGAAAGAAAGGCCTTTTTGAGCCTGTAGAACGTTTATTTTTTTGTCCCCTAGCTTGTTCATTTTGGGCGTCAATGCATTATACTTTGCCATGATTTTCACAGAGGGGTTAACACCCATATAAATCTGTTGAAATTTGACATCCAATTTTACCACCATTGTCATATATTATCCGGATTGCTGACATACACCTCGGCCCCTAGCTCATATTGCACAGTATCGTCGCTGTACTATGAAAACCTCGTATCTCCATCTGGCCCTTCAACATGTATAAAGCAATACTTCCTATGTATAACCTTTGGGTAGTCTGCTCTAAACACGTTCAAGGGCCAAAAAGACATATATCAAAACATTATGCAGTATTGTGCTCTCTTGCCCCTAAACATGTATAAAGCAACACTTCCTATGCATAACCGTTGAGCAATTTCACTTTATACATGCTAAACGTCCGAAAAAAACATACAAGGTTTTGACAGAATAATATGCACTTGTCGAGTGATGACACTTAAACATCCTGGATGTGTCTTGGAATTCCATGAAACTTTTGTTCACATTTTGGAAATTGTGTTTTCCCAAATTAAAATTTGGATCCCCATTTTCAAGATTGAAGTCAAGTTTAGTATTGAGACTGTGGGCACTCACACATACCTGAGGCTGCTAACCACTAAATCCAACGAGTTCTCTTTGAAAGGCAGGAATTCCTCATCCGCGATTACTTTGACTGTTGGGATCCCCTCTGGTGGTTCTGCTTGCTCCTATTAATGATATAAACACACCAATTGATTACTTATTTGCATGTAGACTATGTGGTTTAAAATAACTTACACCTAGCACATAAAGTCCCTGCTCAGGTGCTTTGAGGTTGACTAATTCAGAATATATAATCGGTACCAAAAATCTGAGATATACATTAAATGAGCAAATTTCTTCTCCGCAGTTTGATACCTCATTCAACAAAATCGAATGGATACTTTTAAAGTTATGTCGATTTCAATGACCGCGGATGCAACAGAAAAGTGGCACTAGGTATAGGAAATCATTGATTTGTGTGTGATTTACCATAGACGGTAAAAATCAATGTTTTACCCGTCTATGGATTTACGCACTGAAAAACTCACAGCTTATCAGCTAAGACTTGTATTCTTCACAGCCAGATACACCCTTTGTCCCGCACATTGCGGTTATCACTAAAGACCCATTCATCTGTCACGTTCAGATAGCACACAGTTATCACACACAAATCAATGATTCCTATACCTAGTGCCACTTTTCTGTTGCATCCGCGGTCATTGAAATCGACATAACTTTAAAAGTATCCATTCGATTTTGTTGAATGCGGTATCAAACTGCGGAGAAGAAATTTGCTCATTTAATGTATATCTCAGATTTTTGGTATCGATTATATATTTTGAATTAGTCAACCTCAAAGCACCTGAGCAGGGACTTTATGTGCTAGGTGTATTTTGAACCAATGTATTCACATTCAATTTATGACTATATTATGTATGAAAATACAATACAGGGTGTCTCAAAAAATTACAACATAGAAATGAGTGATTACGTAAAAGTAGTCAAAGAACACTTTCATCCAAGTTTGCTCATATTGAGTAATTCAGACAGCAATGAAATCAATCAATACTTCTCTCAAAGATAGCATTTATAACCCTTTTAATATTATAAATAGTTTTAACAGGTTCGCCGTCGTGGATAGAAAAGAGACAATTATGGGAGAACGATCTCGCCCGGGAATCGAACCCAGGACCTCTTGCTTACTTGGCAAGTGCCTTAACCATTGGGCCACAAGACCTCGCATGGTAAAGCATCTGAAATTCAAACCTAAGCGATCACGTTTCCTAGTCTCCTGCCACAGCAGAGAGACGAATCTTGGCGAGTTTACAAAATTTGATAGATTTGCGTAGATTGATGCGCTTTACTCCGTAAAGTAGTTTCGGTTGTAAACCAGGCAAGATTCTTCTTCCTGCCCTGCCACAAGTATTACCCATATAAATGGGTATATAGCTAGGGCCTATACAAGTGTAATAATCAAGTTCATCCTCCCTGTAGAGGGAAAATACATAGAAATAATAGGCATATAGACGGGTATTAAACAAATTATAAATAGTTTTAACAGGTTCGCCGTCGTGGATAGAAAAGAGACAATTATGGGAGAACGATCCCGCCCGGGAATCGAACCCAGGACCTCTTGCTTACTTGGCAAATGCCTTAACCATTGGGCCACAAGACCTCGCATGGTAAAGAATCTGAAATTCAATTTATAACCCTGTTTTCTTGTTCTATTTTTGAAAACTTTTTAACTAAATAATATGCCAGCTATTTACAAAGTTCTACATAATATTGCACATTAAGGTTGTTCCTATGGTTAATTTTTTATTTGAAATTTTAATAGAGCTTGCTGAGTTTCACAATAATCTGAAATTTGAGCTTGATCGGAGGTACGGTTTTCTAGATATGACAATTTAATTGTCAAAAATGAAGCAAAATTGAAGCCTTCATTTCTTTTGTTTCTTATTGTTTTTTTGACCCCCTAGCAAAATAATTAATCTATGCAAAAATGTTTAATTAATTTTTACAAGAAAAGTATAAATGCTACAAAGCTGGAATTTTGGGAGCTTGTTAATTATAGTTTTTAGAAACTTTCCTGTGCTGCGCTGCAGGAGGCTGTAAGACATCTGCATAATTAATTATACTTAAACATCTAAGGAAGCTTTAGGTCATTGAAAAATGAGGCTAATTAATGCACTTAATTAATTTTTTTAAGTTTATGCACTTTCTTAAATATATTACCACTTGGTGTATATGTTGGTTATACTACTCTCCTTATTTCCTGTGCTGCGGGAGTCTATAGGAGTTTTAAATAAATATTTAGAGCAAAAACAAAAACCTTTTACCTAGGGAGTCAAAAAACAATAAAAAACAAAAGAAAATAGACTGCCCTCTGTTGGCCGAAAAACAATACAAAACAAAAGAATTCAAAATGACTTCAAATGGTTATATCTGTTGAACCGTGCACCCGATTCACTTCCAGTAAAATACTTTTTTGTTGTACTCAACTAGCTCTACCTTATAGATATACAATATTTTTTTCTAGCCATAGGAACACCCTTAAAGTTGTCAAGGTTATTTTCATCACATTTTTAACTTGATATTAGTAAATGTTGATGTTTACTATCCCCAATTTGCACGATAAATTCAATCTTTTTTATCACAATGGAAAACAACACGATGGTTAGTCTGAACATTGTTAGTTATTGACCAAGTTCAAGATTACCAATACCATTGCGCATACAAATTATCACAGCTTTTATATTCACATTTTCAACTTCATAAATAAAGAAAATGGCATTTTATTAGGGACCATTTTACACAGTAGGAAATGGGGAATTATTTAATAGTGGTGTGGATCCTGAAATCTGGACTTTAACCCTAACCCTAGAACGTGGCAGTGGGGATAGAACGAAGAACAGGGGGAGGGGGTTAAATAAAAATTGGGAAAAATTATGTCCGCCGGCGCCGGGAGTTGAACCCGGGTCGGCCGCGTGACAGGCGAGATATACTAACACTCAGCCACGGGGGGAGGGCTTCACAGGCTAAGAAATCGGAGACCATATATACCCGTAGTTTAGTGCTACAGGAGATAGAACTTGTGCGCGCGCAAGCCACGTGGTGCTGGCGGTGAGGTGACTGTGAGACGTAGTAGCGTTAGGGTTATAGAAATGCACTGTGTGGTGTCGTATTAACCCTAACCCTAGAACGTGGCAGTGGGGATGGAACGAAGAACAGGGGGAGGGGGTTAAATAAAAAATGGGGAAAATTATGTCCGCCGGCGCCGGGAGTTGAACCCGGGTCGGCCGCGTGACAGGCGAGATATACTAACACTCAGCCACGGGGGGAGGGCTTCACAGGCTAAGAAATCGGAGACCATATATACCCGTAGTTTAGTGCTACAGGAGATAGAACTTGTGCGCGCGCAAGCCACGTGGTGCTGGCGGTGAGGTGACTGTGAGACGTAGTAGCGTTAGGGTTATAGAACTGAAGGAAAATAAAGATGTGTCAATTTTCAAAAACAAAGATTTTCCAACATTAGAAAATACATACTACATCGTTTAACACATTCCATGCGGCTATTAAAGTTTTACCATATATACAAAACAGATTTCCAAAAACTTTCAAAGTCAATCTCAAGGATTACTGAACCAATACTAGGCATGTTTGTACTTATTGTAATGCATTTCTCATAGAGAGATCATAATATGGTGATGAAATTTAATAATGTTGACATTTTTGAAATATTTTGTAAAATTTTGGAGTGTCGTCTGCTGCCGCCTGCCGCATGGAAAGTGTTAAAATCTAGTTCACTTAATTGAGTTTGCTTCATTGACAATGAACACTATGATTTCAAATTAAATCAAATATTCACGAGCACTGCAATCTATCTGTTGTCCCATTGGAAATCAAAACTAAATATATGCATCAATTAAACCTGTAGCAGCCCGTTAATCCGCAGATGATTATTTATATAATTCCTTTTAATCTAGTTCTATCTCTCTCTCAATCTAATAAGCATGTCACGCTGACAAGACTATTTACGTAAGCTTGTTCTCCCTAAATATAAATAATGAAAATTCAATCTGATTAATGGAGTGCTTTGAGAACCTTCCTAAACAGATAACACAATTCAGCTATTGCTATTGAGATTAAAAAGAATATAAGTCACACTTTAAAAAAAAAGTTTTAAAAAGGAGAGACATACATTTGGAAGAGTGAAATGTTGCTCTTTTCCACTCAATTAGTTGTCCCTCAATAAACTGTCATAGAAATAAAAGGGAAATCTCCAAGGTTAACTCTTTTCAATCACAGAGTGAAATTTCACTCACTTTGAGTAGTTATCCTAAATTCGCTCCATTATAATAAAGAGTAACGCATGCATGAATGTTTATAAGTTGCTATCCACTACTCACCACCATAACCCAAATTATCTCACACACAATTTAATGGTTGGTAGTATAACCTTTCGTTACACTCTACACGATATATCTTCGTTTGGTTGATTAATCCACTAAGATGTTACCGCCACGCACAATAATTAGGAAGATGATGATGAAAAGACACCCAAAACGGTTTAAAATTCAATTTGACTTGTTTTCTTTTCTTCATAGAAAAGTAATATTGTAGAGCTGACGAAAAGAGAAACTAGATTTGCGATTTTCCTTCGTCTATGTCCCCAGGCAAGGATTATACCCCAAACTATAGGAATAGATAGACGGCATTGTCAGTTGGGGCTCATTTAACCGAAAGCTCAGATTTGTGGCCAACTAATTAGGTGTCTGGTGGCCTTTTATTATTTCATTATATCCTGTTGTATACGGTAACCAAAGCGTGGCTTGAAGGATTACTTGGTTCGTATTCCAAAATAATGCGTGGGATGTGAAATAAAAGAGAGCCTTTATATCATGTGCATGGATGTTCGTTCATTCACATAGCAAATTGTGTTTTCACTGAGACAATAATAATTCGAGGGTTGAGCGCCAGAAGGTCGTAACTCATTTTTTTGGGCAAATTGATATTTTGGTACAAAAATAATCCATATAACCTAGATTTTCAGAACCATAAAGAGATAACTCATAAGCACTCTTAATTTGACTAAAATTAGATTTATAAGTTATAATGAGTCCCAAATATTTAAAAATTGATTATCTCAAAATTGTTTTTTTATTTTAGTTAAGGCCTTCTAGCGCTCAACCCTCGATTATAGAAACATGGCAATCTTTTCTAAATCTCGACAGAATTTCCAGAAACAAATCAAAATGGTTTCAATTACCTTGTTTTTATGGCAAATTTGCTAGCCATTAACCCTTACCGCACTGAATCTCACTAAATCTCACTGCCAGAAACTATCTCCAGGCACGTGCTGCTGCATTGCCGCGATGACGTCACCTACCGCAGGCATATGTGGCCACGGAGTTTGTGGCCGCATATGACCTAGGGAGTTAGCTCAGTCGGTAGAGGGACAGACTTGGGTGCGGATGGTCCGGCGATCGAATCCCGGGGGGTGCTGGGTGATTTTTCGGGTAAAAAAAATAGCACTTTTTTCCCCCCTCCCCCCGATACGCACAAAAAACTAGCTTTACTGGTTAGGGTTAATAAATGTCCATTTTTGATGTGCATTAACCCTTACCGCACTGAATCTCACTAAATCTCACTGCCAGAAACTATCTCCAGGCACGTGCTGCTGCATTGCCGCGATGACGTCACCTACCGCAGGCATATGTGGCCACGGAGTTTGTGGCCGCATATGACCTAGGGAGTTAGCTCAGTCGGTAGAGGGACAGACTTGGGTGCGGATGGTCCGGCGATCGAATCCCGGGGGGTGCTGGGTGATTTTTCGGGTAAAAAAAATAGCACTTTTTCCCCCCTCCCCCCGATACGCACAAAAAACTAGCTTTACTGGTTAGGGTTAATAGCCATACCCAATTCCTATACACTTACCACCTTCCACGTGGCAGGCGTCTGCAGACGACATTCCAAAATTTCACAAAATGTTTAAAAAAATTCAAATTTATTTATTTAATTCATACCATATTTGGAATCACTGTGAGAAATGTATCAAAATAAGTACAAATATGCATAGTATTGGTTCAGTAATTCATGAGATAAGAATTTGAAAGTTGGGAAAGGTTTCTGAAAAATCTGTTTTGTAAAACTAACAGTCGTGTGGAAAGTGTTAAGACCTGCTCTCAGCACGTTTTGTGTTCTCATGAGAAAGTCAACTCTGCGTGATGTTGTCAACAATTCTAGTCTTAAGTGACTGTTATATTACATCGATTGCATGTACCGTGTAAATGTTGAATAAATACTAATCTCCATAACCAGGTCAATTTAACTCGCATATTACGCAACGATAAATAAAGGTGGTGGCAAAAACATATTTGTATTGGTTAAGGGTGGGAGAGAGTGCCGGAAAATTGAATCCCACCTGAAAATGTCTAGTCCCGGGACCAAAAATCACCTTCCCGAAACCCCAAAATAAAAAATCTTATAAGCTTACTAAAAAATATTTAAAAATTGTCAGCTAAATCACTCTTATTTAATGCAAATTTATAGTGGAGATTCATTCGAGATGGGTTTATTATTTAGTCAGTAAAATCTGTGCATTTTCATACACTTATGCTCGCTAAAATGTGATTTTTGCAGCGGATTTTCACTTCTGGGATTTACGGGGCTGCCATCTTGGTTTTAAGTTTAAGTCACAACTGTGACGAATAAGAAAGATCAGCATTATTTTTGCCCGCCTTTTATAAATCATTTGCTTGTCGCGTGTTGGATAAATCGATTGCGATGAACAACAGCATTAATTGTCAATAACAAAACAAAAGGGTCAGAGACGGGAGGCATAAATCAATATGGGTTTAATTGGTGTCTTTTGTCTTGATTTTGTCTGTGTGTGATGCTTGTGTGAGTTCCCTTCTGGAATTGGGGTGAATAGGAGCTTTTGCAACTTTTGAAATTCGACCTTAAGCAACTCAAGTGCCCATAATCCGCCAAACAACATCGTAGCGCAACAAAAGAGGTGTCAAAATGCGCAGAAAATAACTGTGAATCGAATTAATTAATTATTTTTTTGTATACTATTTCAGGTTCCAATAAATCTGACCATTTGTAAGTGTTTAGATACTTTATTGGCGCAGTTTAGTTTTGCTGTGTGGCCTTATACACTGTAAACGTGGACATTTTCACGCTACATTAATTTTCCTGCTTTTCGCGCTCCAAGCAGCTACCGCATAAATAAAAACATACAAATATATTTATTTTGTGTATAAGTCTATGAAATGGACTTTCAAATAGTGAATTTAAAAACAAGCGAAATGGCTGAAAATCAGCGAAGCGCAGAGATATAATTGCACAAAAATTACCACTTTTACAGTACTCAAGTAATATAATGGAAACAGGTTTTTGTTTTTTCAGGTGCAATAATTTGATACAAAACATGACAATACATGGAAAAAACCAAGCAATCGCTGGAGGTAAAGTGACAAAACCCAAAGCTTTTATTTTGAACAACATGGGGAAATAACAATTGACATTTCATTTTGCCACTTTATAGTTTCAACCTTAAACGTATAACCTATGTTTTAGATTATAGATGAATTGCTCAACCTCTAAAATGTAACCCCGGGTTTCCCAACAGGCTGCCCGCAGGGCAAATCCGGCCCGTCAAGCAATGTTGAGTGGCCCTTGAAAATCTCTGAAAACAAAGAAAAACATAACAAAAAGGAGGCAATTTGGCCCCTGAGATGTATTTCTTAAAAATAATTGTAGCCCTCCACCATAATTAGTTGAGAACCCCTGATGTAACCTATGATTTATTATATTCAATCAACTGAGATGCCTTTTTTCATCATCTGATTAAAGTAAAGTGGCGGCCTCCTTTTTTCTAACTTACAGTTGGTACGAAAAGTGGCTTTTAGTATGCGTTGCCTGCGCAGATTCACTTTTACCCATAATCCTCTCTGGGTACCTTTTTTGACGTCATGCACTTAATGGCTAAGCTACCCAGTGCCAATCAGAGCCAGGTTATTTTGTGCATGCCTGCGGCGGTGCAAATTGCTCACGTCATAAAGTAACGTGTGACAACATATCGTTGCTTTGCCATCCGCCTGACTGCATTGCTCTCAATATATGACATGATGATAGAGGATTTCATCTCATCTATTCATTTACACCAAAAGGATTATGGGATAGCTATGGAGTGCTTAACAAGGGTCCTCTATGAGCTGTTGCTAGTGACGCCATTGCCGCAAGTATGATTGATACTTCTGAATACTACTGTCCAATTTCGTTTATATTTCCATTACCGGTCTATTTCAATTGCTCTATTTTTATTTCAATTGCTCTATCTTGATTTGGTGTCATAGCACTTTAAAACTGATTTATATTGAGCAAACACGTCTACTCTTACCCCTCTTTATGTGATGTGGTTAATGCATTTTGGATTTTAATTTAAGATGATGTGCAATTTTATCATATCTTCCCGAAAATACAAAATGTATTGATTTATTTATAGCATTTATACGCCTATGGACACCATTCAGCAGATGGAGGGGGGGGGGCATATATGTACAGGGTGGCCCCAAAATGTCAATACCTTCTAAAGCTTTGTCTCTCTCTCTATAATAATTTGTAGTATCGAAATGAAAACATATTTGGAAAGAAAAAACATGTAGAATTATTATGATGCCAACCTTGACCCCTTGTCTGAGGCCCCTAATAAACCCCCACATACATGCACCTGTACACTGAAAGGTTTGGCAACATAACTCACAATACCATACAATTGTTCAAAGTGCAGGACGTATAACGTCGTTGTAATCATGTGCTACATGTTCCTCACACTCCACCTACTTGAATTTTTGCAAAAAGGCTTTCAATTTTAGATTTTATGCAAAACATTAATAATGTACATAATATTAGAATTATTTCAATCTGAAATTTCAAACGAATCAACATGAAAAACCTTTTTCTCTTCATTACCTCTCTCCCCTTCTCGCTCCCTTGATTTAATTAAGCTCCTTATACTACACATTTATATGGAAGTACAGTTTTACAGTTCGGAAAACTTTGTTCTGTAATTTGGCAACAAATACAGCTGTTATTGTAAATTTAGTATCAAAATAATTCTACAAGTCTTCTCCATCCGAATATGTTCTTCGTTATATACTGCAAATTATTTTACCGGAGATATAAAGCTTTGAAAAGGTTTCAAGGCACCCTGTATTTAGAAAATACATAAAAAGGGCCATTACACTTTAACCCTTACCCTACCATAAACCACAAAATACCATGACTGCGCGAGTTGGTACCATGCATCCGGCGTGGAAGTTTTTCGATTAAAAATGGATCCAGCCCATATAGTTGGCGCAGTATACTGCGCCAAGTAGCCTTGACACCCGTGGTGTAGTGGGGAATCGCTCGCCGCTGGTGCTGGAGGTCCCTGGATCAAATACTGGGGGATCGAGGGGATATTTTGGTCAAAATTCCATGTTGAAAAAAAAATCTGAAAAAAGTGGGGGGTAGAGTTAGGGTTAAAGAGGTCAAAAAACTGGTTTCAAAAGGGATTGCTTAAAATCTGCTCTGCATAATGTCTATGATTGTCTAAAATAGCTCATGGTTATATGATCATATTACTTGGCTTAAACCTCTGATAATCTATACTATGTTTATCCTACTCTTTGCAGTGATGTCAGAGTAAAATCTAGTGATTGACACAGCATTACAACTCAAAAGTTGATACACAAATTGTGTTAAACATGAATCGCACTTTCGAGAGCTTGAAGATGAAAGGACACATAGTTATTGCCGACGCTTTGGAACCAGACTGTTTATCTAAACTGAATAAATTGTATTCAAAATTAAGAACCAGTGCGATGCAGGGGGTAACTCTCGAGCTGCTGGTAGTCGATTTCGTTAAACACTTGTCTGCTACACATTCAGTATGTATTTTTAATTTGATTGAAAACAAATAACCTACCATCCCCTTTGAGATATTGCATTAGTCTTTGTCAAAGACACCTCGCAAAATTACCTGTTGAGCACTGAGCTAAGCGAGGCATATATATGCAGACCTATCGACCAGTGAAGGTTGGAGGCTGAGCGGAGCGAGGCGTCTTTGCGCAAAAAGCTATTGTACCGTGTAAGCAGTATGTGTCGATCCAACACCGTCGTCATCGTAACACACAATTAGCTCCGCTTAATTCTATTGACGACAACATTTTAAGATAGCACTTGCTATTGATGACGTCTCCCCGATATATCATGATATCATTATCAACCAATCAGCAAGCGCAATTTTTCAGGGAAAAATCTTCCGTAAAACAATACAAAACCTAACACAAAGAATTTTTGCGGAAGGGCTTAGTATTATACTATTTTCACAGAGGGCGCTCACACTGTTTTAAAAGTGGTCACACACACCACCACAAAGCCTTGATGAAAAGCTAATATTGCATGGTATGTCTTAGTTTCATGAATGTGTACAAAAAGTAAATAGAAACAAGATATCAGATTGTGTTTCAATTTAAAACACAGATATGTACCCAACTATAGACTGAGAATCCCTATGACATGACATTTGCGTTCATGATATTCAATTAGTGAACAATTTCATATCGTCGTGGGAATTTAAGAACGACGTAAGTGACATTTTCCAGCCAAATTGAGGTATTAGTTATTTTGAAAAATCCACACATTTTAAGCCATTTTACCAGTCTTGAAATCGTAATGAATAAATCTTAAAGCCACAGGCATCTACTCATTCCACCAGTGGCTTAATCAAGCCAATCTGACAATCTGACACATTTGAGCAATAGAGGGCGCTGCAAAACCAAATGTTTTAAATGCCTTTTACTCTTGATATCCATGTTCAGTAGACTCTGATTCCTTTTCAAAAATATGGTTAAATGTTTTTTCAAATATTGTCCATATAAATCATATCAAAGACAAAACACTAAGAAATGTAATTTTTGACGATGCCCCCTTTTTAAATTAATTTAACACCATAGATTCTGTATTTTGTAAATAATATCTAGTAAGATTCACAGTCAGTTTGCCTACCAATTAGTAAATACCTGGGCTTTAATCAAATAATTACGCTTGTTAAAACAATAATCAAGTTAACAAAATTGAACACAAAAATGCATCTCCCACAAAATGAACAAAATGTCCCTTACAACGTTATTGCATTCTCACGATGATATTTGGTTCAGAACTTCACATGTGTTACATTTTGACGGGCATGCATCTGTATAACGTGTATCCTCTGTAATGCCA
The DNA here is from genome assembly GCA_035610835.1 of Ophiura sarsii. Taxonomy (NCBI): domain Eukaryota; kingdom Metazoa; phylum Echinodermata; class Ophiuroidea; order Amphilepidida; family Ophiuridae; genus Ophiura; species Ophiura sarsii. The sequence continues at coordinate 51,437,099 of CM069441.1, forward strand.
AAATCATAGTGAGGCCATCCTACTAAATCCTAACAATTATGGAGGAGCCAGTCAAATACTATAAAATTTGATATTTTCACGCTACATATATTTTCGCGCTTTTCACCCTGAAATCAGCAAGCCTGAAAAAAAAACGTGCAAATATATTCATTTTGTATGAAGGTCTATATATACTTATATAAGGAAGCTCAAAATAGCAATATGATAACAGGCAAAATTGTTTGAAATGGGCAAAGCGCGGAAACATTACACGCACGAAAATGTCCACATTTACAGTACTACAATATATTTATATATGGGTCATGTTGGACATTGGGTCATCATCTCCAGTAGACAGCAATTATTACACATCATGCCATCTATAATAGCCACTACTATACCTTACATAGGGCATCATTCCTAAATCAACAACCTGAAGATTAAGTTCTGTCTGGTGGATTCCTGCGTAGTACCGGGAGAGTATAGTAAGTGGTATGAAAGGTAACACTGCACTGTCCATCACCGTCAAACTACAACTGACCTGTTATAGCTCTGGATCAATGCACCTGTCAGTTGTATGACGCATGGCAATTAGGTCCGTCACATTTGTGACACAGGGTTGCGTCATAGTACATGGTACATGATAAAGTGATGCACTCGGACAAGTGACGCACCATTCTTGGGGGTCGTATAATAGTGCGCCATTTAGCTGACAGGTGCATAGTGGTTCACTGACTTTCGAGAGAAGTTAAAACGTTCTTATGTCTTAAAAATGCTGCGTCGCTACCTGGACAAGTCTTTTGTTAATAGGTGTGTAAATGTGCATTTGTATCCTCGCGCTTAGACTCATGCAATACTGTATCAATATGACTTCAAAACAGGAAAATAGGGTAAACTGCATGATGATATCGGTCCAAATACTGGGTGTCGTTTAATATGTTGGACTTGGGCCCTTCTCATAATCACACTATAGAACATCAGTTTGTTGTGCATGTACTACATTTTATTTATTGAAATTAAAACAAACCATCTATAGTGGTATGTCACATCCAGCACCGTTCCATATGTCTGCAATATTGCGTTGTGTCTTTAACACAAGAGTCATGCATGAGGGAGCTATTGCAATATGTATTGCAGAAGGACCCAAGTCCCTAGACTTGGGGGTTGTGTGTAATCATACCTAGTTATACATGCACTCCATAGACTCAAACTAATCGTTTTACACTAGGCCTGACTTAGGCAGAATTGAAATTGTGCATTTATCAACACTTTTGATTGGTCAATGGCTTAGGCATTATTACAGCATCTGATGCTATAGAAGTAAAAAGCAGTTTTATTTCTTCAAATTTAAGAAAATCAAGTGTTTTTTCAGTTTATCTTATATATGCGCTATTTAAAGCAGTGTACAAGCTGCACAGGAAGTTGAGATAAACTCTTGTTTAATGTTAACCCTAACTCCCCGGGAGTGTTTTTCGGAATAAAACGGTCAAATTGGAGTTGGGGGGGGGGGGGGGGGGGGGGGGATCAGGCTGCGCCAGCGCTGTGGATTAAGCCAGGGCTGCCTGCATAAAAGTCTGACACCTAAAAGCGTTTTCTATGCCATTTGATCAGCCCGTCTGATTGCACCATGAGACTGGGGAAGCATGCGCTACCAGCAGCTAGCTAGTGTAGTGATTTGTAGATCCACGGAAGGGATAACTCTAAACTAAGGTCCAAAGTTTTCTGCTTTGTAACTGTCGAATTACGCGTTTTTCCGCTTTGTAAATTTTGCATTTTTCTGTGATGTAATTTTCCCCAAGAAAGCTTAAAATTTACGATCTATAAAACCAAAATAAACACACTTTACAGAAAAACACATCATTTTTATTGTTTGTTTTGTTTTATTACGTATTGTTTTTTAATATTTATATTGTTTTATTCAAGACTATTTATAAATTGTGTGTTTTGGCAGTTTTTTGCACATTTTTTTTCTTCTTTCATCAAAATGTCGTTTTCCGCGTTTAACCTCAATTCCGTGATTTTTGCGGAAATGCCGCAACGCGGTAAACTTCAGACCTTACTCTAAACCGACAGGTGGTTTGTGGGACTGCATCTAACAGGGGGGAAACTGGGGACAAATTATGACAGAAGAAATTAGGTGTGTTGCCCCGGGGCTTGAACCCGGGCCGCCACGGTCGGAGTCCAGGTTATCGTGCATCACGCTCAAGGGGGTCGCGCTCCAACAAAAAAAGCTTTTCAGAGCATAAATATACCTCAATGATATTGGGAGATGGGGGGCCACCTGTGCAGTGCTTCTGTTGGATTTGATAGTGTAAAGGGTTAATGTAATGATACTAAGATTTCCTAGTATGACCAATCCAGCCAAAGGTTTGGTATGAAATATGACCAAAAAACTGTAGAGGGCAGCATTGCTATAGTGTGCATAGCAAGCCAAGTTGTCTTCACTATGTACCATAATATACAATGCTCAAAAGACGAAACTTACCAAACCTGTATTATATATGCTCATAGCACAAAAATTATTGCTCCAAAATATTAAATAATAAAACTGTGAAGAAATTTCTTTTTAATTTGAGCTTTAAGGCCCTGTCACATATATGCGAATAGAGCTAACATGCGCCCAACGTTTTGGAAATGTGGGTGTACATACGTGTAAGTTTGTCATTCGCTCGTGACATACGGTAAACAAAAGATAGGGAACTTATGAGGTAATAGATACCTTCCTAACTCTAAAACTATAGTTCCAGCATAAAAATATTAAATCATACATTTGTCGATAAAATCCTCGTCTTTACTATGAGATATTACATGTGAAGATTGACTGAATATTATAAAAAATCGTAAACCAAAACACTGATTTCAGTGATCATAGTGATTAAGACCCTGTCACACTGTAGCAAATTAGAGGTAACATGTGGCCGACGTGCATGGACATTTGGGTGCACTTTCCTGTAAGTTTCCATTTGTTCGTGACATATTTGGCATATGTGATGTGATCTGTGAAAACCCGTCGGATGTCGCAAAATGTGAACTAGGGATTATGGGTAATTTAAAAAAAATAAAAAATAAAAAATAAAAAAACTTTTTTTTTTAGATTTTTTTAAAGAAAATTAGTTTCCAATACTTTGTATCATCATCTTTCATAAAATTTCACCTTCAAAAACTTACTTAAGTCACTTTTATTATTAACCTTATAATGTTATTATATTGAATTATGTATCTTTTTGGCCTGTTTTCATGATTTCTTGTTTTGTAGCTTTTGATGACATCACAATCATCATTCACTCATAACTTTTTTTTGTAGTGATCGTAGAAAAATGATCGAAACAGTTCTGTAATCAGCACAATTTTAGCTTTCTTATGAGGCTGATCGGTTTGTCACGGACGGACGTTTGTGCAAAACATGAGCGAAAAACAGTTTGTACAAAGTAACTACCGACATTTATTCAACTTTATATGTTTAATGTTATAGAGAATCATCAACTTTATTGAAATACACACAAAAAAATAAGGTGTGGTTTGTTACTAAAAATAGAACGACGGAAATGTTTGTGTCACGGACGGACTAGATAGAAATAGGGTTCTCTACCTTTTAGTGCTTCTTTTTAATTTCTATCTAGTCAACTCCATATTCCCCAATGCTTTCCAGGTCAAATAGTAAGTAAGATACATAGTTTGAATATCTGATACACAGCATTTGAAAATATTTCTTAGTTTTTACAGGGGTAGGGTACCCAACTTTGTCACGGACGGACATTTTTGATCGTCACGGACGGACACAAATGTTAACTACATACAAAACTTTGAAATTGCCACTTATTTACACTTTAGTATGAAAAAATGGTATCAAATACTTTCAAAATAGTAAGAAAAATGTTAAGTCATGAATTTTCAGTCTTAGTAATAAAAAGCAGTCAAGATATAGTCTTTTTCCAACACTACGGACAAGAAAAATAGGGTTCTCCTGACCTTTAGTAGTACTTCTTCTTAATTTCTATTTAAACAATTCAATATTCCTCAAGCTTTCCAGGTCAAATAGTAAGTGAGATACATGGTTTGATACACAGCATTTGAAAACAGATTTATTTTTTACAGGAGAAGGGTAGACCTGTAACAAACTGTGTCACAGACGGAAATTTGTTAGCGTCACGGACGGACACAGATTTTGAAGAACTTTGAAATTGCCACTTATTTACATGACAAAATGGTACCAAATACTTACAAAATGGTAGTAAGAAAAATTGTATGTCATCATTTTTCAGTCTTAGTAAATAAAAAGGATCACAATATACCAAACCAATGTGATGGTTATATTCAAAGGTTGCAGAATTTGGCACTTTGATAGCAGAGGGTGATCGGTTCAAGGTTTACATTGGTGTGAAAAAATTACTTTTTGATATTGATATTGAAATGTACCTCACAATATTGGACAACATCTTGACTAACTGAAACTGCATTCGAAAAGAAGAAAAAATGTGGAAAAGTTTTCTGAACAGTCCATTATTGCCCAGGGGCTAGAAACAAGATGCGTCATGGACAGACATTCTTAGTAGAAGTTGACCTTGCCATATTTTATGTTAACCCTAACCCACCCGGTGGATTTTCCAACGAAATTTGTTTCAAGCGAAAAAAGCACACACAACAAGAGGTGCCACGCCCCGGGGTTTGAACCCACGACCTCTCGGTTGGCGGGCGGACACTCTACCAACTGCGCCACGGGGGAAGCTGTGCTGGGCGAGTGTATTCGCCCAGCTATATAGCCCGGGGCCATTATTTCAGACAAAAACCTCAGCGCCAGGTGGAACCAGGATGCTGGGAAATGGGATTTCATGGGATCTGGGGCTGTAAGGGTTAATGAAATATTTTCAATTTTTTTTAATTAAAAATTGAGAGATATATTTTAGAAAAAAAGTTCTTGGTTAGTAATTACCCTGCTCTTGTGATAACTTTTTGATGCAGAGCTGTCCGTCCGTGACGCCAAAAAAGTTTTAAAGTTTTACAACTTTCTTCAAGGAAAGAGCGAAAAAATAAAACATAGTGAGCTATCTCTCCTATATACCCCCTTTCTCATGTGGAAATGAAACTTAACAATGGCGTCAATAAATAAGTTAAATCAGTGATTAAAAATTGTCACGGACGAACACAAATTTTGTCACGGACGGACATTATTCAGTTCTGAGTACAAATTCCAAACTGAATCCTGCCCCTCTTAACCATAAATGGCAAGAGATAGACCTGCTGCATCATATAAATTGACTGTATGCTGTGATACAACTTTGTAAAACAATTTTGATCCTTCTTGATAAATTTTGTTTGATTAATTGTGTAAAAGACTGTATGCTGTGATACAACTTTTTAAAACAATTTTGACACTTCTTTGATAAGTTTTTGTTCAATTAATTGTGTAATTAAAGGTTAGTGATAATGGATACATGTAGGCATCCAACCGTGTTTTGAGTTTTTCAAAGTTTCATGAAGAAAAAGCCTGCAACTTTTGATAGTGCAAAGCTTAAAATTAAATTTGTGCTAACATCTCCAATGATACTTTATGATTACAATGCTGTTACTTGCTTTTATTTTACATACACTTATTATATGGGGCAATTTTAAACAGTGTCTTTTAACTGATTGCTACCCCTTTTATTTGCAAGCATTATTTCAGCACGTACAGGCAGTAAGGTTAACAAGCGAAAGCTATACTACAGATTCACCAAATACGATCTATCTGCTGAGGGTTCACAAATGCGCAAATAAGCAAATGACTTTATTTGACTTCAAGTAATTTTACAGTGCACCTGGTGAGCATCATAACATGTGCTCACTGCTGTAGCAAACCTACTCATTTGCATAAAGGGCATACCTGTATGGACTAGTTCATTTAATGGTAAGAGGGGTGGTATTCAGCTTTGCATGTGTGCTCAGAACTGAACAGTAGCTAACAGTGTCCGTCCGTGACAAAATTTGTGTCCGTCCGTGACAACTTTTAATTAAAGATTTAACTAATGTATGCGTGCCCTAATTAATCAATACTCCTGCATGGGAAAGAATACATATAAGGGAGATACTTCACTATGTTTTTATTTTTTTACTTTGTCCTTGAAATCAGTTAAAAAACTTTTACACTTTTTTTGTGTCACAGACGGACAGCAAAACATCAAAATGTTAACGCAAGTCTAGCGATATAACTTCCCCAGAATTTGTTTCCCAAATATTTATCTTATTTGATGGAAAAGTGTGTCAGCTATCAACATTACATCACAAACTCTGAAAATGTTACATTAACATAAAAATATAGCATGATGAACTTGAACTAAAATGTCCGTCCGTGACGCATCTTGTTTTCACCCCTTGGACAATAATGGACTGTTCCGCGAACGTACCGCATTTTTTAAAATTTTAAATGCAGTTTCAGATAGCCTAGATATTGTCCAACATTGTGAGGTACATATCAATATCAAAATCAGAAATTTATTTTTTCATAACCATGTTAACCTTTAACCGATCAGCCTCTTATGATATAAATATCTCCAATATGAAAAATGCCACCATGTGGCGGGTTTTCACAGATCGCATCACATATGTTGTATTCGTTATAAGGGGTTCGCAGAGGTGCGCTGATGTTTAGAATATGTTTTTGAGCATGTTCAACATTTTGAGCAGGTGACAACATAGTGATCAATACACTATGTATACGTTAAGCATTCACTGCATGAGCGTTTCGCATGTTGGGTGTACGTTGCTTATTCGTCAGCTGTTCGGCCATATACGGTTCATAAGAAGAAAAAACATACACACAACTTGCTCAACGTTCACACAGTGAATGCTCAACTTATACATACCGTGTATTGATCACTACGTTGTCGCCCTCTCAAAATTGTGAACATGCTCGAACATACTTGAACAAATAAAAGTGAACTTTGTTTTTTATTTGGGACACATGTCTTTGTTAATATTCAACGAATCTTCATGTGCAGCATTCATAATAGCGGTAATCCGTGCACCCAAAATGACCCAATTTACAGGCGGACAACCATTTTTTCCGTGCCGATGGATAACCAGAATTCTAACCGCCATAAAGTCAAAGTCTAAATGCAGATGACTAAAAACTGTGGCGGATAACCACAATCTCCTGCTGGGTCATCCAATTGGCACTGGGTAACTTATTTATTTATCTTATTTCTAATGATGTTCTTGGTGTAATATGTCAAATTAAAGAGAAGAAATTTCTTCACGATTTTACTTTGGGGCTACAATTATTTTGGAGTTGTAATGACCTGATGAGTTACTCTTTTGAGGACTGTTCAGTGGATAGATGCCATTTTAGTCTGCTGATAGAAAGATCTTTGCTAAGGCATTTCCTGCCCAATCATAATATAGACTCCCAAATCCACCATGGAGTGTGTTCCTCAACTAACAACTTTAAATACTTGACTGTGCTCTTTTTGGTCTATATTCTCCAATTTCCTGGTTTAGCTACAACTGTTTTTGAGGTTCTCTGTAACATTTGATGTACAGTATATGCATATTGTGTCACATCTTCAACCATTGAAAAGGCACTTCCATTAGTATTTTGCTATCAGGTAAAACATACTGAGGTGTGAGATAAAGATTCCCACATGGATGCATCATGCATACCTTTATGTACCATTTTAAGGTAAGGGGCTTAGGTTTGAGTCTTATTATTTGCCTCATCGCTACACATTTGTGAATGGATCTAGGTCAGATTCATCATTCTATTAACATTGGGGAGGGGGTGGGGTAAGGGAGGGTGGGGGTAAGGGGGGGGGGGGGGAGGCAGTAATATATATATAAGGTGTACAGGGATTTGCTGTTCTGCTGAGTCACTTTTTTTCCCAAATTACCTCTCTGCCAAAATAGTGAAAAAAGTCAAATCATATTTGGGGTAGAAAGCCACAAGATGTACAGGGTGAGTAAAAAAAAGTGTACTCAAAGTAAAATAATTAATAAAAATATTTATTATCATAATATGTAGGCAACCAATGCATGCGGCAATATATGCATTTATTCACTATCATCAGCAAAAAGAATCATGACATTTCATGGTACCGTTGACCAGATATGACTATAAAGTTACTGCATTTTGAAAACGAACACAATATTAAATATCTTACACAATAATGCTTGATATTAATTAACAATTGGTTTCATGTATGCTACACACTGGCTAACTAATAAAGACAAATCAAACATTCTCAGTTATTTTTTCAAACATTAAATGCGAATAATGAAAAAACAATGTCCTTATTACACAAATTTAGCAACAACAACAACAAATGTGGCTTTTGCGATAGTCAGACTCAGCTCGGACTTGAGTGTGGACCGTTATCAAATAGTGGAATTCAATAGATCTTATATCTCAAATCTTGTTCGGCTTATAAAATGTTGACTTTTATGCAAATGAATTTCAACCAACTAAAATTCTTTAGAAAGCTAATGAGATAACCTGTCTGCCTCAATAAAAAAAATCTGTAATTGTTTTGCACAGATATTTAGATATAAATCCCATTAAAGTTGAGTACACCTTTTTTACTCACCCTGTAGATAAGGGTTAAGCTCTAGTCGCATCCCCACCCAATAAAACTGACTCCATTCCCCTCCCCTGATATGATCACCACTGCACTTGTTTCCATGTTCACATATAGCCTGCATTATGCCATTCAAGAGAAGAAAGAGTGTTTCAACTTGCAGCGCCTGATGCTTTCAACATTACCATTTTATCGTGTGACTTTTTAGAACATATTTTCCTTTTAATGTTACTGTGTTCACAACAGGTGGTGTGGTAGATAATTGAAAAATAGACATACAAATGAATTATGCACAGAATATGCATGCCATTTGAAAGCTAATGCAAGCAGGAAGTTGAGCAGTGACAACCTCTTTATGTTTGGTCTTATTGAGTTCATCTGAAATCAAGGGATAGAATTTCATCACATGTTAAAAGGGTGAATGGGTTTGCACAGAATTTGAAGGGGAAAAACCCTAAGCACTCATATGAAAAACTGAAAAATATATAGGAATCCACAATTATTCATGATATTATATACTTGTAGATAAGACTATATCTGAGTCTGGCTATCTTCATGCAATAAAAGAGTGCTCAATGCTATGCAGCAGAGCGTGAATACATTAAAGTCAAATGGACAAGTTACTACTCTGAGTTTCATGCTACTGCATTCATCAGGTTACTGATTTTTTGTTATTCCGTGCTGAGGAAACAAACACAATACACGGGCGTCGGAAGTTCGGCGAATATCGCGGTCTCTCAAACCACTCCCGACTAACACAACGTCTATGAATGAGCACTTCGTGCCAGGAGTGTAGAGCAAGGCGCGCGCATACTACCGCGATCTTCGCCGAACTTCGGACGCCTGCGTATTGTGTTTGTTTCTTCAGCATGGAATAATAAAAAATCAGTTACCTGATGAATGCAGTAGCATGACACTCTGAGTAGTAACTCATCCATTTGACTTTAATTACTTTATATGTATGATATACCTGATAAGTGCAGCCATGCTGGCTGTATGAAACAGTGCTGTAGTATCATGGAATTTTAACCAAGTTTATTCATTATATTTTTTTTGGGGGGGGGGGGGGGGGTGGGGGAGAATTTTTGAACGAATGGATTTTGTATGTTGAAATTCTAACCCTGTGCACAAATCTCTGATGTCATACACATTGATTGAGTAATTCACAATGAACTGGAAAAGATAGTGCACTAACTACTTTCAGTGTTTTGGCAGTATGAAGTCATTGAACCACTTTAAAAACAAATTGCAAACCAACTTGTTACCGTTATATTGATCCAAAATGGTGTAACAAGTGCATATGTATGTCACACTGATCAATGTAAAAATAAACTCTTCTATTTTTAGACAGTCAACTGAAACGAGCCACTTTGTGCTATTAACATCGGTGCACCTAGCTGTTGCAATTTTAAAAGAATTTGAATGGCTATTACAATTTTAAAAGAATTTGAATGGATTTGAAAAATAAAGTAAAATATCAATTCCAGGTACCTTTGTCTTCGTATGAAAAACTGAAATGTTTATCGCGATCCATTTTTGATTCTTGGATCTCTTTTTTTATGATTTTGTTTTCATTTTTGTTTTGTTTTGTCGGGGCGTTTTTGGGGCGTTTTTTTTTGGGGGGGGGGGGATTTTTGTAAGAATGGATTCTGTTTTTGTTGAAATTCTAACCATGCACACAAAACAACTGATGTCATACTCATTGATTGAGCAATTCACAATGGACTGGAAAAGATAGTTAACAAATTCAACATGGTTTGAGGGAAAGTAGTGCAAACTACTGATCCCGCGGTGTTGGATGACTGGTGACTACCTCCCGATGCGTACTCATACAATGTATGTAAGTAATATTCATAGGCTCTAGAATTGTTGCGGGGGACGGTGATTATTAGCGGGACGGTAGTCCAAACTTCCGCATGTTTGGTAGTAGTATAAAAACAAACAAGCATTCAGCAGGCTTTTTAATTTATCCATCTATGTCAGAAATGAACCAATCAAAAAAGAGGATACCCTTATAAATATGTATGAGATGCACTACTACTTTCAGTATGTTGGCGTAAAGTCATTGACTCATTTTAACAACAATTTGCAAGCTACCTTGTTACCGTTACATTGATCCAAAATGGTGTAACAAGTGCGTATGTCAAACTGATTAAATAAACAATAGAAAGTTATTTTTAGATAGTTACCGTATTATCCCTATTAAGCGCCCAGGCCCTTATAAGCGCCCACCCCCTTTTTCTCAGGTGACTTTAAAAATATATACTAATTACCCGCCCACCCAAACAATAAGCTTACTTAAAAGTTACTCACATCACACTAAGTCTCGGACTGCAAATTGCTTGAAAATAAAGAGGAAATTGTGGTTATTTTAACTTCAGACATACTTGACATATTGTTTGTGATCCAAAAGTGAACTTAAACCATGTGCTATGCCTTCAAACAGCAACAGAAACCATCCGAAATACGCACATTTCGTGTTTATTGTCATTCGTGGAGGCCGCCATCTTGAATTGCAAAACATCGAATTTTGCAGTCTTGGGACGTAAAGGTTGTTGAATTTTGCAACCTTAACGGTCAACAGCTTTGTAAATCAGTATACAAATAAGCGCCCACCCAAAATGACTTAGTTAACCGCCCTGGGCGCTTAATAGGGATAATACGGTACCTGAAATGCTGTTGAACCACTTTATGTAAACATCTGTAATCCTAGTCGTTACAATTCTTATGTGATTCAAGAGGGCACCTATTTAAAATGTTACTGTTTTATAATGATTAGATCCTCAAAAGTATAACAACATATCATATATATGTTAAAATAATACAAACTTGTGAATGTGATGTGATCAAGTCAATTGCAGAAAATCTCCAAACAATATGGACATTGATTCAAAAGATGAGTAATTGAATGGATTTTTAAAAAAGAAAAATAAGTTTAAATATTTATCCTTGTCTTAGTTATAATTCAAAATCAATCTTCCCCACTTTCAATTCATTTTGCTTAGTCACATAACAATAACAGGGAAATAGAATTAGGATAAAGAAAGGCTAACTTAAAGCTACCTCTAAAAGAGACTAACTTAAAGCTACCTCTAAAACAGACTAACTTAAAGCTACCTCTAAAAGAGACTAACTTAAAGCTACCTCTATAAAAGGCTAAATCAAAGCTACCTCTAAAGAGGCTAACCCAAAGCTACCTCTAAAAGAGACTAACTTAAAGCTACCTCTAAAAGAAACTAACTTAAAGCTACCTCTAAAAGAGACTAACTTAAAGCTACTACTATAAAAGGCTAAATCAAAGCTACCTCTAAAAGAGGCTAACCCAAAGCTACCTCTAAAAGAGACTTACCCAAAGCTACCTCTTAAAGGGGCTGACACAAAGCTACCTTTTAAAGAGGCTAACAAAAAGCTACCTTTAAAAGAGGCTACCACAAAGCGACCTCTCAAACCCAGAGCTACCTCTAAAAGAGGCTAACCCAAAGCTACCTCTCAAACCCAAAGCTACCTCTAAAAGAGGCTAACCCAAAGCAACCTCTACAAGACACCTATCTGGACACAAATCAAGTTGAGCAAACCTGATTAACCTTTCCCTAATGGGTTCAGCATACTAATTTGAAACACAAGCCCAGGGTAGTATCTGTGTTGAAATTTGATCATCTAAAGTTATTGTGGTGATCCTTCTGGATTAAAGTATAAAGACTTAGAAGCACAGAAAGGTTAAGAAATTGTGGTAATGACCAGCCTGCTTTGATTTCAAGGCCATGGGCATTTCAATTAGCTGCAATAATGCTCATATAGAAGAGACTCCAGAGTGAACAGAAGATATGCCCATCCCTTGGGTCATTTAACTCGGAGGTATTAAAGCTCCTGTCCCTATCACCAAGCTTCATACACTGTAAAACAACTTAATTTCACGGCAACTTAATTTAACGAATTAGCATTTAGTCAACTATTTGCGGGCAATTTAATTTCACTAATTTGTATCATCTTTCTATACATAACCATTATAAGTAATATAATTGACAGCAATTTAATTGACGAATTGGATCTCCTGGCGAAATTAAATTGCTAGCGAAATTAAGTTGTTGTACAGTATAAAAAAGTATTTGTTTTCAAAGGTATAAACATTTCGTTGTCACACATCCAACATACAGACAGACCTCAAATTGTATAATTTCATAGTTGTGTTACTCCACCTGGGTATTGAATCTATTGGGTCCATGCACAAACCATTAACAATGCAGTCAAGTGTGCTATGCATTACATCAACGGTCCTTGTCCGTTTATTATACCCTCGGTGGACTCAAGAGCCATACCATTATATATTCAGTACAGAGCATTCCCAGCTCCATCCCTAAACAATAAGCGAGAGCGTATGTATTATCAGTTAGCCACAAATCTGGGTTTCCATGTCAAGGGCCATCAATACTGCCCCAGTAGAGCATCATTTTGTGCTCCATTTACTCTTCGAAAATGGCAAAGCCAATGAACCATATAGGCAGAGTTGATCGATGGAGGGAAAAAAAAGGAATCTTGGCAAAAACAAAAATGGCACGGTATCCTATCTGTTTAATAGCATGCTGCTGCTATCGGTTCTGCGAGGTTACCACTTGTTGAGTCTTATGTGACTATGAGGAGTGTGCGTAAGTAAAAGCACATGTCAACATTTGCAGAGATATCTATTCTATGTGAACCGTCGTGTCAAAATGGACGTATTGGAGACAAGCCTAAAATCTCAGTTATTTACACCAGTGGAAAGAACGCATTTTGAAGCATGCCTTGCTTTAAGGAAATTTCACGAAAGTGACATTTTTCCTATAATTTTCCTTTCATTTTCACTAACAATACACCCGCACATACAAAAAGATGCAGCCATAAACTTTTCTAAATAAATGCAAAATCTCAAAACGTCTCAATTTCAAGCAGTGTAAAACATGAGCATCAAAATATTGTACGGGATCTGCAGGGATTTTCAAAACTTACGTCGTAACATTTTAAAGTAGGTCAATTTGCCACAATGTTTTGTATAGTACTCCAGCGAGACATGAGACATGGCAATGTGTCGGATGCCTGCAAGTCTAGTTCTCTGGACATTAAGTGATGAAATGGTAAATATCCTTTCTCACCACCAAATGATTTCCCTAGACTTCGATGTGTTAAAGGGCTTCCAAAACAAGTAGTTGTCATAAGTTATACAGCAACTTACACTTTCTATCAAAACCCAAATTTAAAATTCCAGTTATCTTAGTTGAAAAACTGTCCGTTTTACTTATTATTAAACCAACTGGTGTTAACTGTTTTGAACAGGATCTTTACTGGGATTTAGAACCTGCTCAAAAATCAGTTTAAAGGATGACTAACTGATTTTAAATTTAACGTGTTTGAACTGTGTTTAACCAGCATTTCAACTGGTTTCCAGTTGAACTCATTTGAAACAAGTTCAACTGTGCCCCACTGGAAACTAGACCTAGAATCTAGATCTTGATACTTCATTTTTGATTGATTTTTAAACATTTTATGTTTATAGGTCCCCTTTTATGTAAGCCCACAACATTTATTGGATGACAACTAGATCGCGCCCCTTTATTTCTGCAGCACAACCTCAACATGTTTACATTATACACCTCTGTTTTTGTCAACTTTGAAGGGTACTTGTCACTAGACTAGAAATGTACCATTAATTCAAGCTCTAGAGGGACAGTGCCACCGTTCAGGCAGGAACTGATGCATGCTATGGCATTGCACTTGTAGCGACACAAGTCGCTTACACAAAAGTACAATTACATATAAATCAAGGAGCAAAAGACTACAGGGTGAGTAAGAATGATTCGGACCCAAGTTTGCAGATCCCCCCCCCCCCCCCCCCACGGCCATTAGGAAGACCATTGAGAATTTCAGATGAACGGTCGAAGCCTTTTCTTCCTCTGGAATTTAAGACAATTGATGTTTGGTCCTCGTAGGCATGTGTGATAAAATGTTACACCACCGAAAGAGATCTCAGGGAAACGAACATTTCAGCAAAACGTCTACCAAAATCAGCCGCTTATTCGGAGAGTTACAAATTATTGAATATGTGATTCTGTTAGGGTAACTGAATTTTAAAGAAATAAGTCCAACAATTTAGTCATTTTCATTTATTTCCTGCAATTTCCTGTAATTCAGACATGATTCAAAGTAAACTCACTCATATATCGTACCGATTTATGATGATATGATCGTGACCGAAGATGACCGAAAAATCAAAACTTTTCTGATGCATTATGGCAGAATCGTGGTGGACTACCTAACTTTTACCAAAACTATAAGAATCTAAAGATCCCATTGTATCCATGCAAGTTTACATCACTTTCAAAAATCCCACGTAAATTCATAGAATAAACTGAATGGACTGTATGTATTACGCCATCATTCCAGTGAATGACGCGTGGTTGATTCCTTTCTGTAAAGCAGACTGAAGCCTCTATAGACAAGATAAACAAGTGACATCAAAACGGCCCGAGTATGGAGGTTGATCGCGCCTAAACAATAGTCTTCAAAGGCCATTTCAAGGAGGATTATTCTTACGACGTTAATGAGTGAATTACGATAAGCCTAGCAATGAATAGGCGGCTACAAACATATCTCGTTTGAGTAGTGTAGCGATTAGGCTTCTCTTCCACCTGCCATGGGATCGTGTATGGTTTATAGACACTCCCTTCAAATGCACACCTGGCAGGCAAGCTTTTGTTTTTCCTTGGCTGCTGTGACGTTACAGGTGACATTGTCTATAGATAGCTGATATACATGTGGGTGAGCCTTGTTAAAGGAGCATTCAGAGATTGCCGAGAAAACAAAATTTGGGAAAAGATAATTGTGTCAATAGATAAGGTACGCAGGAACTCTGAATTGTAATAATTTATGGGAAAAGGGTTGTCTGATGGTGCTACACAGAAATTCTATTGTTTGAAGCAATTTATGTGGCGAGTGGTGCTGATAATTCCGATGTGATGTATATCGAAATGACCAAATCATGAAATTGTACACAATAGACGGCGAATTAAGGTACATGGTTTCAGATGGTAGTATGGTTTATGCCTAAATATTACCTAGTTCAAAAAAACTGATTTCCAGGAAATTTGAGGGCGCACTTCCATACGTATACATCAGTGCCCCTTTAACTAATATAAATATCATCAAGCCCTATATACATGTGCAAATGGCTACCTTTTGTTCAGTAAAGGCACACTGTATGATGCTTCAATGACAATCTTTTGCAACCAATATCCTACTCTTAACAACATTTGATCCAAGTATTGACATCTAAAACTGAATCTATCAAAGACTCATTGGGTGGCAGATCTTTCGAGACTAGTGGCACAACTTTACAACAGTTTGCCTGCAGAAGTTAGATCCAACAACAGCATGTAACCTCAAAAAGACTTGAAAACACACATTTTACATATCATAATACTACCACTTGTTCAAAACGGCTTTGGTCAATACTCGATAGGGTTTTCACTACGACAACGAAAAAACCTAAACCATTTCTACAGGCGAACAGACCTCTCAGGTAGGGTTGGTCCGGTATGTTTGTTTTGGCTTTTGGTTTTTTTATTTTTATTTATTTTTGGTGAATATTTAGGTGAATTTCAACATTTTTTTTAAAGCAATTCGAACAAAAAAAATGGGTCGGTCAAGTTTTTTTTTATTCACCTAGCATTACATAAGTGAGTTCCATGAGTGTCAATTACTGTATCTACAGATCCTTACAATATGTTTCCATTACACTGTTATTATAACCCGCCCCCTCCCCCATTTTATGTTGGTTTACATAACAACACCCTGAGGCTCCTGTAAGGAAGAATACAGTATACTATTAATATATGGAGTTGTTTTTGCTAATAAAATAACAGATTATTGTCTAATTATACTGCTAATCCTGAAACTCGGTCATTGGGAAAATCCCTTGATGTAAATTTTGTTGTGAGTGAACTTAAAATCGACACTTATCCTTTTAACAAATCCTTATTCATTACACTGTACAAATATGATTGATACAGTAGATGTATTTGCACTAGATGTCTCTTATGATTGAAGTGATTTATATATTCCTCATAGAATCTGATAAGTGACAAACACTCAATATAAATTCAAATATCCACCACATCCATTGAGTGTATTCACAGTTGTATAACTTATACATGTGTAGATGAGGCGACTAAAAACAAAACCTGTACTACAGGCGGATTGACCTTTAAAACCGGGTCAGTCGGTCCGTTTTCTCCCTCTCCAAAATAACAAAACAAAACAGAACAAATAAAAAACAATACTGTGTCTATGGTCTATGGCAGGCCTTCTCAATTAGATTTTGTGAAGCACCACTTTTGAGATGTTAGTGATCTAGAAGCGCCACTATCTCCGCGAGCGTAGTGAATAACAGGTGGGGTCCAGGGGCCCTGGTGGGGGTCCAGGGGGCGAAGCTCCCTGGAAGCTCATGGGTTTACCCCCTTTTAAGAGGTTAAGGAGAGCTATATTTGCATGCAATATGGTACAAGAAATAAAGAGATGTTGATGGTAAAATGTACAAAAATTGGTAGCAAATGTAGTGATAAGCAATAGGCCTACTACTAATAATCATGACTTACCCCACTGCAGTTAGTGGCTGAAGTGGCTCTTCATGCTTCTTGCGAAAAAACCTCGAATATCGCGAAATATAACCCACAATTTATTGTTTTGTTTGTTCATGCGTCCTTCCGCGCGCCACTTGGACTGATGCAATGCGCCACAAGTGGCGCGTGCGCCACCATTTGAGAAGGCCTGGTCTATGGTATCTTAACATTTTTGAAGAAAAAAAGTTGCAACAATTTGACTAAAAATATTAACACCGTTGTAACCATTAAAAAAACGACCTACCCCTTTACCTATACACTTAATTCTGGTTAAAATCACTGTCAATCAGCAAATACTGGTGACTGAGTGGTTAAGGCACCCTTCTAGCCTTAGGGACGGACAATGCGTAGGAAAATCGTACATTTTTCAAGCTGACTCTTTGGCTCAATTTAGATAGGGGCTGGACTAACCCAAGGTTAGGGTTATGATAGAATTACTCAACCACATAGAAGGTGGTGTCAGCTTGGATCGAGTCCAGTTAGTTGCATTGTCATCCTGGAAAATCTGAGAACAACCCTTTTAATAGAAAATACTAAACTTCTTTCATCTAACTGTGTGCAGTGACGTCGGAGCATATTGTCACGCACCGCCCTAAACATATATAATTCACGAGATATACCAGCAACATTTCGGAGCACCAGGCGGGAATCGAACCCGGGACCTTCCGATTAAATGTTGAGCGCGCTAGTGTATAGACTAAAAGAGGACTTCCCCGTCAAGTCTATGACACCAACACACTTATATATCGTGACAATATTCCAATAATCTCATTATCCTGTGCATGATGGTAATGGGTTAGCATATGCCTAAGCAATTGTCACTTATGCGTAAATGCAGTGCCGATCACGAATATGGTCTGACGTCACTGCATAGAGTTAGATGAATGACATATAGCCGGCAGATCCTATCCCAAATTTAATAGTATCCCTGCCTGGTGTCACTGGAAAGCCCATAGACACACCAATTATAAAATGTATATTAGGCCAAACAAAGAAGAAGGTCTGTCTCAGAAACATTGTGCAAAAAGCTAAGTGCTTTTTTCTTTTTCTTTTTTTTTTCTTTTTTAGAAAATAGGCTATGAGGTATGCGATTTTTTTTTTTTTTTGATTTTTTTTGTTGTTGTTGCTTATCCAAGCTTACGGAGAACTTTTTTAAACTTTTATTTCTAGAAATCAAAAAAATCAACAACAACAAAAAAAAAATCAAAAAAAAAAAAATTAAAAAAAAAAAAAAATGTTTTTTAGCCCCCAGCGCATAGACCTACGCACCGTAGCTCATTTCACATACCAATGCGGGCGGGCTTCTGAGACAGACCTTCTTCTTTGTTTGGCCTTATTGGTAAACCTAGCTACACCAATTATAAAAAATATATTATTGGTAAACCTACAACTGAAATGTATGGCAATATTTGTGCACATATAAAACCAAAAATTCAAAACTTGCATCCACGCTTGCAACACACTCCTTGAATAGTGAGTTGTACTGAGTGCCTGCTACATTAGTTTACCTCACTTACCAGCATTTTCTCAGCCATGTCACACATATACAGCTTCCCAACCATATCCTGCATTGAATACATAAAAGGTAGGGTAAATTGGGGTAAAAACCTCCCTTCTTTTTATGATTTTGGCGCAGTCTTACCGTTTACTGCGTGATCCATGTATTGCTTGGAAGAGCACACGGTCTTCCTAAGCTCCCTCCACACGCAATAAACCACTGTGTAATGTGTGTTAAAGGAATGGTGGCTCTTACTTAATAAGTGAGCCTTGTTATTATGTGTTATTATTATACACAAGGTATCTGTAATTGCTTCTTTCTGAATACTAATTTCTACTTTTGAGTAGGAGAGGAGCAACAGTCATAATTCTGAGAGGAGCCATTTTATTAATTGAAGAGGGGCAATAACAAACAGAGATGAGGGAGTCTATACAATTTGTCTATGCCATAACTCAACAATATGCTTAGCAACGTGCCTTCTGCCTTATATAGTCCCTAATTGAATACCAACACAATCTCTCCTATGGCATCAATATGCTTAGCAATGTGGCCCATCCCCCAGGATCATCCCTTATTGTATCCCTACACTATATCCTATATGCCCTACATACCTCATCTATATGCTTGGTGACATGACCCCGGCCACATCCAAGATCCATGGCAACCTCAAATTTCCTGCCAGAGTAAATATGTACAACATTCAAAATATTAAAAATCTGTCGCAAAGGGAATTCATAACAAGTAAAAGGGTTTCAATGATGATGAAGTCAAAACCACTTTTGATGAAAGCTATCACTTAAATTTCCAAATGACATACTATTTAAATACTTTTACTTGTTAAACATGTTCAAACATAAACAAAGGAAATCACATTGAATTTAAAACAGCGTAACAGTATAATCTAATCCTTAAAAATATAAAAAATCAATCACATTTTATGCAAATACCTTCTACTTAGACAAATTTGCATCCTACAGGAAAACCTGTGCACTTTTCAGGGCATTTTCATCAGAACATCAGAGGAGTCTGAGGTCTGTTAAAAAGTGATAAGTTTGTACCTTAAGCAGATCATTTACTTGTACTGAAGCTTTCAAGTTGCTGTTTTCCTTAAATAAAATGTCTTGTTAGATAAATATGTAAATAACATTATCATGTATCCATAACTAAAAATTTCTACAGCAAAAGGTTTTTTATCTGTAGGGTTCATGCAGGCCTGGAAAAAATGTTAATTTCCCAGCAAGCTAATCCCAATTCTCCACAATTTCTTATGTATTTCTTTACACATGGGAGAGCAACATTTCCCTCCAAATGCCAACATTTCCCGGCAAGGTGCTCCCCAATTTGCCCATTTGTTCCAGGCCTGGGTACATGTATTGATATGGATGATCCTATACAGCAGGTTTGAAGCTCTGATTATCCTTCTATTAAAGGGACACTAAGAGATGTGTTGGAGGCAGCGCCCTCAATTATGATAAAAACTGAGATTAGTTTATTTTTATAATTGTATTACATGTATGAACTTACACCTATAAGGATTAAGAAAAATCAGCTCTCTTTGTACCAGAAAACGTCGATTCAAAAAATGCTGGTCCCGCGGGACCAGCATTTTACGTCCGACAGTATCCCCGTACAGTACGCGTGATACATAACGTGAACCATATTTGCATAGAGGGTGTTTTTCAATAAATAGCGATGATATTGTTTTAATCATGTTTTGCTGTGTTTTTGTTAGTAGAAACAACAATAATGGCGATTTTTAATGTTCATCTTGAATTCTGAAGTAAATTTTTAAACATTTAAACTTTTCAACACCACTTAATGTCCCTTTAACCTAAATATCAAGTTCAAAAATCACATTCGTATAATTTCATAAATATTGTTTATTAATTATGATGAATGAAGTTTAATAGACCGGGAATTGGACAAGACCGATAGATGGCTAAAGGAAGCTATCTTGATCATGAGGAGGGATAAGAAAACAAGAAGGAGTGGACCTACAAAATGCATAACATCTATGATCAACTCATCCTGCCCATGCCCTTTACGACGGGTAACAGTAGCTATAAAAACCAAATGAGCAGGAATCTGAGTTGCCAGTCTGATGAAGCTACCAGTGTGGTCAAGGCTCAAGATAAGCTGGGTGCGATTTTTACCCCTCGGTCCTCCTGCCATAGCGCCCGGTAATGCTGAAAAATAAACAACCGAGCGCTGATATTTTGTCCAAACCAGCGCCCGTTGATGATCGGTAAGCTAGTGCCTAAGACATCGAATTTCGATTTGACAATATGATTTAATAAAAAGTTAGCTCCGGAAGACTGAAAGTAGCGCCTGGTTCTAAATAAATCCCATGATCCGGGCGCTACTTTTGAAAAAAAGTAGCTCCGGGTAAAAAACCTGTTATCTTGAGCTTTGAGTGTGGTAGTGAAATGTCTGTCTTTAATCACAGGAGTAACATCTTTGAATTCTTTTGGATTTTTATGCAAAGAAATCTAAATATTATGTCTACAAACAATCCAGATGAACTTATTCAAAAATGAATAAAATCTGTCTCATTATTGTCATTTTGCATACAAGGGTCAAAATAAAAGTTTTTTTACCGGGACCGGTTCACTGGGATTTGTTGAAAACCGGGAGCTGCTGTAAGTCTACCGGGAGCTAACTTCTATTAAGTCAAATAAGGCATACATTTTTGTTTAGTAGACGGTACAGTAGTATTTCCCACCATGATCATCGATCATACGATGATATGATGGACAGAAAAAACTTTCTCTTTTTGCATTCATTGCGCGCATGTTCCGTGGCCTAGAAATTTCATTAAGAAGTAAACTTGCCTTTTGCAAGTCACTACGTCATAGAAGGTGCTAGGGGAAATCCCACAATCATGACATCCGCGGCAGTACATATAGACAGAGTGAACACTTAGGATTTGTTTTTCGCTGATAAATATTGGTCTTTTTGTACTAAAACTCGGCTGTTATGAATTGTGGAGACTTTCAAACGGCATACTCGACTCAGATTTTAAACAAAAAATCAGGAATGGCAGCATTGTCAGATTGAAATTTGATGTTTTCGGCAAGCTTCCCGATTGGTTTGGGCAAAATATCAGTGATCGGTCGTTTATTTCTCAGTATTACCGGGCTCTATGACGGAAGGAGCGAGGGGTACAAATCACCCTACAGCGCCTGCTTATTTTTACCCTTGTTTTGCATTGTGTGAAGGAGTACTGCTGACAGTAGAGACCACACAATGTCTTATTACCTTGCAACATCCTTGAGTCTGTCTGCTACACGGTAGCCAATCTGCAAAGGAAATAATTCATTGATTTCATTCATTAGATTTATTTACACAATCCAACAACAATATTATATATAACAATATAACAAAATAAACATCAAGAAAACAATATATATTCTGGAATGGTATGGTATCATGAAAAAGTTAAATCTAGACGATATATAGTGAAGAATGATACAAAGGATAAGCTAATAATGTATGTAAAATTTCAGGCGATGAGAGTGGTTCAGAATGTTAATAAGTGTGCGGAGAAGCCATTAAGCCTGGAAGGCTTTAAGTTTGGTTCCAGAATTTGGTTTCTAGATACATTAAAAGATTCTCCTTTAGATGACAAAAAAAAAACACCCTGTTCTACAGGCCTGACCGAACAAAAACAAATTAAAATGTAAACAACAAAAATCTCAAAATCGTTTTGAAGAAATTTTGAAATTTTTAGAGGTTTTTTTTTTTGGGGGGGGGGGGTGGTCGATGATTTTTTTAAATGATTTGCACATTTTTGAAATTTTCAACTACATAAATTGTTTTGGCCTTATTCTAAATTGTTACAATATATACCTGAAGTGGGAAGGGCTCTGAATCTACTATGCTGACAATAGCAGATTGATAACAGTTAGGCAAGACTAGATGGGATCAATGTATTTGCATTCTAGAAAACTTGCTGGTAATTTGAGGAAAATTGTAAAATTTCAATCTATAGCAATAGTCTCACAATAATTGCGTGTTTTGTTTGTCCCTTTGGATCTTCATTAAGGATAGTCAGAGAAAAACAAGTTTTGTTAATTAACCCTAACACTTTCAGGGCTGGTTTTCATTAAAATGATGATGAGCAAGCAATCGGGGAAAGGTGGGGGTATCGCACTTGGCCATGCCAGGGCTTGAACCTGGGACTTCAGCATGACCGCAGATTGATACGACAGCTACACAACCAAGTCTAGTTTGAAATAATGTAGGTTTTTGTTTCCATATATGAAGAGGTATTTTGCAAAAGGGCCTACATCCACTTTGGCGCTTATTGAGAAAAAGTCCAAAAACTGTTTCTAAATATTCAAGATGAGCAATTGAAAAACTGAATGGATTATGAAAGAGGTACACTACATACTAATTGAAATTGAAATAAATTTTAAATGTGCTAGTTTTAATTTTTTTTAAAATCATGTTGACATTTTTTGAAAATTTGGATGTAGGCCCTTTTGCAACAAAACTCCATCTGTTTGTACATAAAGAAAAAATACCACACACAAAAAATCATTTATTTTAATCATTTAAAATAAATAAGTTTGATATTGAAATATATAGGTCACAATCATATGTTTCAAGGAAATAAAGTCATTTTTTTCAAAAATACCTACATATCTCATTGTAAACAGCCATTGAAGTTGTTGTTTTGTTGCAAAAGGGCCTGTATCCCGATATAATTCTGGATACAGGCCCTTTTGCAACAAAACAACAATTTCAATGGCTGTTTTCAATGAGATGTAGGCCTAGGTCTTTTTGAAAAAAATGACTTTGTTTCCTTGAAACATATGATTTTTCCCTATACATTTCTATATCAAACTCATTTTTTGAAAAAATGCACCATAGCCCTTTTGCAAAATACCTCTTCATATATAACCTTCCAATGAGATAATTGAGGAAGACAAGGCTTAAAGCAAGCTGCCGGCATGGTTTTTCTCGATATATGGCAGGGTAAGGGTTAAGGTTAAGGTGCACAATCTAGTTTGACTCTATCATCATCATTCACCCATTCATTTCACTGCCATCATCATCATCATCTGTGGTCCAAAATGGTGAAAGTGTCTGCAACATTTTGAGCCAAAGATATTGAGCTGAGACTTTTCTGACACACATGGATTGTTGAATCTCTGATGGCACTGATATAGTCACTGTCATAATGCTATGAATGAAATTCAAGCTATTTCACGCAAGCATGTTTTGTTGTTGTTTGTGGAGCTGAGGCTGATCGGTTAAAGGTTAACATGGTTATGAAAAAATAAATTTCTCATTTTGATATTGATAGGTACCTCACAATGTTGGACAATATCTAGGCTATCTGAAACTGCATTTAAAAATTTTAAAAAATGCGGTACGTTCGCAGAACAGTCCATTATTGTCCAAGGGGTGAAAACAAGATGCGTCACGGACGGACATTTTAGTTCAAATTCATCATGCTATATTTTTATGTTAATGTAACATTTTCAGAGTTTTGTGATGTAATGTTGATAGCTGACACACTTTTCCATCAAATAGGATAAATATTTGGGGAAAAAGTTCTGGGGCAGTTATATCGCTAGACTTGCGTTAACATTTTGATGTTTTGCTGTCCGTCCGTGACACAAAAAAAGTTTAAAAGTTTTTTAACTAATTTCAAGGACAAAGTTAAAAAATAAAAACATAGTGAAGTATCTCCCTTATATGTATTCTTTCCCATGTAGGAGTATTAACTAATTAGGGCAGGCATAAATTAGTTAAATCTTTAATTAAAAGTTGTCACGGACGGACACAAATGTTGTCACGGACGGACACTGTTAGCTACTGTTCAGTTCTGAGCACACAAGCAAAGCTGAATACCACCCCTCTTACCTTTAAATGACCTAGTCCATACAGGTATGCCCTTTATGCAAATGAGTAGGTTTGCTAAAGCAGTGAGCACATGTTATGATGCTCACCAGGTGCACTGTAAAATTACTTGAAGTCAAATGAAGTCATTTGCTTATTTGCGCATTTGTGAACATTCAGCAGATCTTCTTTGGTGAATCTGTAGTATAGCTTGCGCTTGTTAACCTTACTGCCTGTACATCAGGCATTCTCAACTGGTGCGCATCAAGGTATCCTAAGTGGCGCGAGAGTGGTTAAAATTTGTTTAAAAATAAAATCATATCATGATATAGCCAGATTTCATAGGCCTAAGTATGACAATCAGATGTATAAATACAGCAATTTTTCCGCGCTACACGCGCATATGCCCTCAAAAGAGTAATATTAGTTATTATGCTGCCTACATATGTTAAAATAGTTTGAAATTAATGTTATAAAGAGAATTTTGCCATGGTAAATTTTATAAAAATTTGACCAAGTGGAGCTTCAACAGGTTGGTTACCAAACTGTGGCGCATCAGTTAATCTGGTTGAGAAAGCCTGCTGTACATGCTGAAATAATGCGTGCAAATAAAAGGGGTAGCATGAGATCAGTTAAAAGACAGTTTAAAATTGCCCCATATAATAAGTGTATGTAAAATAAAAGCAAGTAACAGCATTGAAATCAGAAAGTATCATTGGAAACGTTAGCACAAATTTAATTTTAAGCTTTGCACTATCAAAAGTTGCAGGCTTTTTCTTCATGAAACTTTGAAAAACTCAAAACACGGTTGGATGCCTACATGTATCCATCCATATCACTAACCTTTAATTACACAATTAATTGAACAAAAACTTATCAAAGAAGGGTCAAAATTGTTTTAAAAAGTTGT
This sequence comes from Ophiura sarsii, assembly GCA_035610835.1. Classification (NCBI taxonomy): domain Eukaryota; kingdom Metazoa; phylum Echinodermata; class Ophiuroidea; order Amphilepidida; family Ophiuridae; genus Ophiura; species Ophiura sarsii. The sequence goes on from CM069441.1 coordinate 51,462,530, forward strand.
ATCACAGCATATACAGTCTTTTACACAATTAATCAAACAAAATTTATCAAAGAAGGGTCAAAATTGTTTTACAAAGTTGTACAGCATACAGTCTATTTATATGATGCAGCAGGTCTATCTCCTGCCATTTATGGTAAGAGGGGCAGGATTCAGTTTGGCATTTGTACTCAGAACTGAATAATGTCCGTCCGTGACAAAATTTGTGTCCGTCCGTGACAACTTTTAATCACTGATTTAACTTATTTATTGACGCCATTGTTAAGTTTCATTTCTACATGAGAAAGGGGGTATATAGGGGAGATAGCTCACTATGTTTTTATTTTTTCTCTCTTTCCTTGAAAAAAGTTGTAAAACTTTAAAAAATAAATTTGCGTCACGGACGGACAGCTCTGCATCAAAATGTTATCACAAGGGCATGGTAATTACTTCCCAGAACTTTTTTTCTAAAATATATTTCTTATTTAATGGATAAATGTGCCATCTATCAATTTTTAATTAAAAAAATTGAAAATGTTTCATTAACATAGAATATGGCAAGGTCAACTTCTACTAAGAATGTCCGTCCATGACGCATCTTGTTTCTACCCCTTGGGCAATAATGGACTGTTCCGAAAACTTTTCTGCATTTTTCTCCTTTAAAAAATAAATCTGTTTTCAAATGCTGTGTATTTGACCTGGAAAGCTTGAGGAATATGGAATTGTTTAAATAGAAATTAAGAAGAAGTACTCAAGGTCCGGAGAACCCTATTTCTATCTTGTCCGTAGTGTTGGAAAAAGACTAATATCTTGACTGCTTTTTTTTACTAAGACTGAAAATTCATGTCTTAACATTTTTCTTACTATTTTGTAAGTATTTGATACCATTTTGTCATACTAAAGTGTAAATAAGTGGCAATTTCAAAGTTTTTTATGTAGTTAACATTTGTGTCCGTCCGTGACGCTCAAAAATGTCCGTCCGTGACAAAGTTTGTTACCCTACAGCTGTAAAAAATAAGAAATATTTTCAAATGCTGTGTATCAGATATTCAAACCATGTATCTTACTTACTATTTGACCTGGAAAGCATTGGGGAATATGGAGTTGACTAGATAGAAATTAAAAAGAAGCACTAAAAGGTAGAGAACCCTATTTCTATCTAGTCCGTCCGTGACACAAACATTTCCATCATTCTATTTTTAGTAACAAACCACACCTTATTTTTTTGTGTGTATTTCAATAAAGTTGATGATTCTCTATAACATTAAACATAAAAAGTTGAATAAATGTCAGTAGTTACTTTTTACAAACTGTTTTTCGCTCATGTTTTGCACAAACGTCCGTCCGTGACAAACCGATCAGCCTCTCTAACCTCTTCTATCTAGATGCATGT